>WUQG02246296.1:0-20553 GCA_011317285.2 Androctonus mauritanicus | reverse complement strand
CCTTACTGCTGTTAGTGCTTTATGTGGACTGTAATGAATATGGGTTTATAGCAGTATGATGAATTATAGTAATTGAATCAGAACAGTTACATTAATAATCAGATTTGGATTATGTATTAATGGCACAGTATTTTGAATTAAAATTATCTTCACATTAATAGAACATAAGCATAAAATATACTTACGTATCACCATCATGATCTTGACGGAATATCTCTTTCCATAAAAAAGAATCATTCATGTCTTTTAAAACAATTTTTTCTGTTTGTTTTGGTTCTGTTTCCGTTTCAGATATAGTTGAAGAAAAGTCAGATATCACTCCACTATCTTGAGTAACAGTAGAATATCCCCATTTTTCATCAACTTCTGAATCTGGTAAAGTTGATGGCTCATCAGTACTTAGAGTTTTTTCAAAACTTACACTTAACTTTGACAGACTTATTGAACTAGCACTGTCAAACATTCCACTATCAATGCTAAATTGAGAAGAGGAGGAAAGGCTAATAGAACTACATCCTGAATCTGTACGCATAGATTCATAACTTGATATTTTTTCTGAATCAGATAAAACATGTTTATGAAGTTTCTTTTCAGAATGAGTTCTTGATTGATTCTCTGATTTATCCATTTTATGTTCTGGATTATTATCAGTCTTCTGAAATATGTTTTTGTTATAATTTGTTCTTCCTTTCATAGCTCTGAAATCCTGAAATTGAAAATGTTATAGAAATAAAACATCTATAGTAAATTAAAGCAAAAATATTTATTTTAAAAATTAAAAATTTTTCATTATAAGAAACATGAGTGTAAATTATGTGAATTTTTAAAAAACTGTTTATTGTATGTACTGTTTTATCTTCAAAAATGTTCATTCTTAGTTAAAAAAAATATTGTTGAAAGCAATAACTTATCTTTCAATATTACTGAGCTTAACATAAACTCACACAGTTATTTATATATAAAAGTTTATATTAAAACTCTCATACAAAAATTTTAATGAAAATATGTAAAACAAATTTCAGTTTTTTAATAAAAGTGAAGTGATAAGTAGCTTTTTAATAAATCTATATTTTAATTTACAATTTATTTTTAATATTAACAACAACAATATCCTTTCAAATTTATTCATAAAATTTATCTGGATACTTGAATAAAAAGTAATTTTAAACTATATTAAATACATTTAAGAAATTCTTCAATCTACTAATTATAAATCATAATTAAAGTTATATAATTCTTTTCAGAATTTTTTCAAAACTAAATTTTTATTAAAGTGAATTTATCCTATTAAAAGTGTTGTTAGTAGTTTAGAAACTGAAGATTTTAGAAATTTTTCAAAAAGCAATTTCTTAGTAAATTTTATGATGTCATTGAAGAATTAAAAAATGTCTAAACTAATTTTACATTTGTGATATAATTTTTTATTTAGAAGCAAAGGCAAAATATCACAGATTGTATCAAAAATGTATATCATGAATATTTTTGGAATAATAATAATAAAATCCTGAGCCATCACAAAATCAATATAACTTGCAATGAACAGCTTAGACAGTGGATTAAAGATGAGAAAAATTTCTAACTTTTTGCATATTAATGGTATCCAAATTACCAAAATATTGTAAATAAAATATTGAACACATTTAGTAAATTTCTTTGCAACATGAGTCTAAAATTAAACTATCTACATTGATATTTAGAGTCTCTCTCAAAAAACAAAGCTGTAAGTGAAAACCAAGGTGAGAAATTTCATCTAGATTTATAGGAAATGGAGATATAAAAAACAAGGTGAAATATTAATGCTGATAAGAAAGATATCAGAATTTGTACATCAATAGCATAGAACAAAAATAACTTTCATAATAAAAAGGCAAAAGACTGTATTAAAATGAAAAAAGTTTATCATTAAATTGTACAATTATTTATTATATTTTAAACTTGTATTTTAAAATGCTACAGCTAATAAAAATGCAGAATAGGTGAAATAAATATAAATTTTTATAAATTATCAATAATAAATTTATTGCTTTGTCAAAAATTTTATATAATGAAAAACAACTAATTTCCTTTAATTCAGCACCATCAAACTGTACATTATTACTTGTCATAAATCAAGCAATGATCATGAAGTTGAAATTTACAGACTATTATTAAATGAATTTACAACATACTGTTAAATTATATAACTGTGTCCTTGGAATGCTATCTCCATTTTTTCATAAATTTTTATTGTCTTTAAATGATGTTTTTCAAGTGTGAAGGTTTTCAAGAACAGAATCTCATGTAGTTAATGGAGAATACTTATACTTTATAAAAATTTCTGTATAATATATAATTTTTAAAAATTTCTACTGGAGATTTACATAAAATTAAATTTACATATTGCAAGATATCAAATGTTTTTATATTGGAATGACTTTTGAATTGCTATTAAAATTTCTTGATGCTGATTTCAATATATTAAACAACAAAAAACATACAAAAATCTTTTCATATTTTTAATATATAAATGCTCTTATTAGGATCAGTTTTGATTTTACTTAACTTTAAAGTATCAGAGATTTTAAATTTTTACTAAAGTTGATTACTAAAATTATTGATATAAAAACTGCAATCAAATCATTCCTATAAAAGACATTTCAATGTTACAAAAAGAAATTATCATTTCAGATAATCAGGCTAACTTCACAAGTAATTTTATATTTTTTAATTATTTTAGTTTTTAAAACAAAATTTTATTTTCATTTTTAATCCATACTCATGTTAATAGATTCTTACATTGTTCACAATTCTATTTCAAAGTTTTTATCCTATTGATTAGTAGTATATCAAAGCTGTTTTCAAATCATTATACAGGAATTTCCTGAATTATGCAATATTGACATTCCTAATAATATTATATGTCAAATTTAAAACATAATGCAGTATATTTGATAATCCATTTACAAAACTGAATATATAATTATTGTAATAAGCTGTATATTTATGTTTTATATCACATTGTAATAGTTATTATAAAAACAATAATATAATGTATAGTTAATGTCATAACCACTGCTGCAATATTACAATGTAAAATTTCTGCGAAATTGAACTATATACTAAATTATAAAAATGATTTTTAAAATATTTAATAACATTTTTTTTTAGTTAAAATATGTATAAATCACACTAATTGTAGATTGAATTAACTAGAGTTGTTGGAGTGATTTAAATTCATAAGGTTTTTTGGCATTTCTTAATCTCTAAATGCATTTTTAGCTTAGAACACTATAGCAACATTTTTTTAAAAAAGTGTAGTCAGCAGATATCTTAGAGAAATTTTGCTAGCTTTTTACAAAATTAAACAAAATCATTTTAATAACCTTAAATAAAAAAACTAATAAATGAAATTCTGCTAGCTTTTTACCAAATTAAAAACAAAATTGTTTTAATAACCTTAAAAAAAATTAATAAACTATATATATATAATTATACGGGAAAATACAGACTATATTCTAATCTAATCTATAGATTAATTTTCATTTATATATATTGAAATAATTCAACACAGTCTCTAGTTTCTTTTTCCCTTAAAGAGTCTGCAAAGAGGTCCAATTTGAGAAATATTAATACACAGATTATTTCATATATTTTATCTACTCTAACTGATGAAAATGTTAAAAAGAATATGAGGAATATGTTTTATAAATTTATAACTCATATAAAATGAATAATAAAATAAAATGAATAAAAGTTAAATTTTATTTTAGAATGCAAAACTTTTTTAATCAATCAATTTGATTTTAACAAGAAATAGATCATATGAACAAACAAGTGAACAAATCAAAACCTTTTATATTTCCTTAAATTGAAAAAAATTATAAAAGTTTGAGAGGCTAAATGATTTCTTAATTTGTTTCACTAATTATGAAATATTAATACACCAAGACTATTTTGAATCCTTTTGATTTGCATTTTTTGGAAGTTGCCTCATAAAATAATTAAAACAATATTTTGCTTTGAATTATAAAATTTCATATTTGCATTGTTCTGAGAATCATTTTTACTTTGGTAACAGTGGCTCACAATTACATGATTTGACTATTGCTCCCAACACATTTGTGCATATGTATTTCTGGTGTCACTACCTACATAAAAATATAAATGAAATCCATTTATCTTGATATTTGCCATCTTTAGGATATTAATAAAATCATATTCTTAATATTTTCTTATTGCCATTAATGCAACCAAATACAACACAATATGATAATATAACTGGTTATTTATAAAATTTTCATTAAAATTTTTTTTATCTAAACACTCTTTTTACTTAATTTATCAATTCTAAGTTTCTTCAGATCAGCTTAATATCATCAATATGGTATCTAGTAAAAGAAACAGGTACATCATTACACTTTCATTCTTTATATCATGGTAAAAACTCTTCTTTCAGTAGCAGCAGATTGCATTGTTCAGTTCAGTTTCTGCTCCAAATATGAAGTAGGTGTACTGTACACATACTAAAAATAAATCTCACAATTTTCTGTTTGTTGAAAATAATAGCACCAGTTCCCCATCTTCAGTATTTAAATAATTTCTTATGGAAATTATTTTGATTTGCATTTGTTTTTGCAATGCATTTTTGAAGAATGCAGCACTGACACAAAGTGGTGTCTGAGGGTATATCAAAGTGGAACTTTTTACTTATACAAGTTAAGTATTCTCAATCTGAAATGATTGGCACTGGAAAATGCTTTGGATTTGGGGATACATGATATGGTGGAATTGGAGAGAAATGATAAATTCACTATCAAATCTTTTTGACATTTTTAATGATGTGTAAATAATACAACAGAAAATAAGGAATATATCATATATTACATTGGCAATATTTGACAATTTATTAAATCATAATAATGTGGACACTATTTCATAGCACAAACAGTAAGTCATAGTACTATCCCAAAAAGTTCTCTGTTGTGAAAATCAAGTTACAAATTTTAGAATATTTCATATTTTGGAATTTCAGTTTGAGGATATTCAATCTATAATTATTCTTATATATTAAGATTAATGAATATTAATCTTAATTAGGTAAGGGCCTATATTAAATATAATTTTAGAATACTAAACTAATATTTATAATGAATCAACAATATATTATTAATTCTATTGTCATTACTTAATTGTTAAATATAGTCAGTCAGTCCTCTACTTATACAGTTTTGACTTACGAGTTTTCAAAGGTATGCAGTTTTAAAAACTAGCAACACCATCTATTATCTTATTAATAAACTAATTTCTTTTTTTCTTAAAACTGTAACAATGGCAGAGAAATGTAAAATGAAAGATATTAATAAAAACAGCTCAAAAAGAAGAGCAATTATTTTAGAAAGTAAATTAGAAATAAAAAATTTGAAAGGATTTCAAAGCATTTGAAAAAAATTTGAAAGAATACAGAGATTGTAGATATTGATCATGTAAATAAAATGAATTAACTGTAAAAAATATCAAAAAGATAAAGATAGAATCACAGAGCATGTGAAAAATTCTATGCCAATGCAAGTAATGATTATAAGAATCATTAAAAACTATTTCATATTTATGCATTACATGACTTATGTAGATTTTCAACTTGTGCAAAAATTTCTGGAACCCATCAATTGATAGAAGACTGATTGTAATAGCAATATATATTTATAAATAAACATACAAAACTATTTTATGGTTTTTGCTTGTTTAAAATGCTGGCACTTCCACATAAAATACTAATTTTAGAATACAAATAAAAAAAGAGGAGCTGAGCTTTTTTAATTTTAAATTAAAATAATCCAAGAATTAATGCACGTAAAAGTAACTTTTTTATTTTAAAGATCATGTAACATCTTATATTAATAGAAAAATTGTCTTCCTTATTTCACGACTTATGTACTTATTCTTTAATCTATTTTTAATGTTATATCTTTATGATCCACTAGTACTATATAATGCATGCTCCAATATATATAGCTGATTTGATTTACATAAGATTTCATGGAATGATCCAATTACATAAGATGTGAACTGGCAATACATTTATGTATGATAAATGCAATTATCTTGTTATTAAGACTCTTATTTATTTCTCTTAAAACATCTTTTTAAATAAAATTTTTTACTATTTTTAATATAGTCTTAATACTTTCAATAAAAGCATAAATAAGAATTATTCCTACATTATAAGTTATATATATGAACAAATATTTAATTAATTATACATATATTTAATGCTTATAGTTAATATGAACAAAACATATAGTAAAAACAATATAAATATTTGAAAATTAAACTTTTTTAGTAAAAATACCAAAATATATAACAGAAAATTACAATTATTATATGCATAGATAAAAGATATATGGTAATTTTTTGAGAAAAATACTTGAGAAATTATTATATATAAAATATTTATTAATATTACAAATAATAAAAGTTAAAAAAATATTGTTTGTCAACATGCAACTTTTTTAAACTTTTCTTTTGATATTCAAACTGATGACAAATGGATTAATTCTAATACTAATAATGAATATCTTTTATTACTAAAGGCAACAATAATGATTTAATACATGATATTTTAGATAATTCTACTGATGTTTATTAACAAATCTTTGTTCAACCTTGTAGCAAATCTAATAATTCAGACAAGATTAACAATATAATTAAAAAAAAATAGGACATTTGGTACATGTTTTTCAAAACGAAAACAATACAGAAAGTTGAAAACAAAACTAAAATAAAATCGATCTAATAGGATGAATTAATAGTGTAATCGATTACACCATTTATGGATTTATTAAGCCCTTAATTTGATCAGTTCAAAATAAATGGCATTACTTTTTTTGACCACTAATATCCATATTTTTAACAGTCTTTAAAACAATATGACATGACATCACTTCGAGAATTAGACTCAACATGACATCATCCATATGACAAATATTTGAGGCAAGAGAATAAACTTATAAATTTTACTGGATAGATTAACAAAGCATTTCATTGATTATACATATGGTAAGATGTTAAATTCGTAAATATCATAAAGAAATGCAAAATTAAAAATTTTAAAAATAAAACAAAAAGTTAAAAGATACATAGCATAACCATACTCATCCATTTTTAGCAAAATATGAATAATCTGTTGATACCTTATTTAAATCTTAAAAAAACGTTAACTTGTTTAAAATTTCTATATATAAATGTCCCAAAACTTTCTGTTATCACTACAAAAAATAACTCAACTGAAGACATTTTCTTAAATAATTCAAATTTGGAAAATCCAGCGTATATTTTCATAAGAATTGAGGTCAATGAAAACAATCTGTAGGCTTTTAACTCATACATTTTACGTACAATTAAAGTTTTGTTTTTCAGTAAACGAAAGATTTAATTACTTAAAATAAAACAATTTTGTAACATAATTAAAAGTTAAACAGATATTTTCAAAAAGAAAGAAGTTTAATTAATTAACTGACGTAGGACATCTAGATGAAACGTAACACAGTATCTATAGCGAAATTTCATTAACTAATAAAAATTACATCCGATTCTATATTTTGATAGATGGAATGACATTACTTACCTATACTAAATAATCCTAAAATCCTAACTAACTCACTATATTCTGATTTTCTGTTCGAAAACTGTTTCCTGTCCCATTTTCTTAGCTGGGAATTTCTAACTTGGGAAAAACCCCGACCACAATTCATTGCGAAAGGAAGTCATATCCTGATTCGCACGAGCTCTTAGATATCATTATGACGTCGTCGTTCCACGATAAGGTTGTTATTATTAAACAAATAAAACTGTTTAACATTAAAAATTTAATCATATATATACTTATAAGATAATTTTTTTTTTTAATCTGAAAATAAAAATAGAATAAATTGCTGAATTTCCATTTTTGATTATTAAATTTTTAGAATATCGATAGAAATGAATTACAGTAGGCCTACTTTTTATATAATGAGTATAGGATTGCCATTATTTAATATATATATTTTTTTATATAAATATATATTACCAAATATAGCGTTCATACTTATATTTTATGTATTCAGGGATTGGTCGATATATTTATAACTTGTTAAGTTTTGCGACAAATTACCGATGATTAATTTCCCATTTTATCTTACGTAAAACTATTTCTGTGACCATTTATATAACAAAATCGGAAAGTTTCGATGATTATTTTGCAGAAATATTTCGAACTTCAATTTTCTAGAATTATGCGAGATGTTTTTAAGTGAAAACTTCCCCTCGTTTTCAGTTTTAAGTATCGTTGGCGTAGAAACTTCATACGTGTCGTAAAAAAAAACCTCAATTCACCATAAACGTTGACAACCAAATATGGTTTTTTTTTTTTTTTATCTAAATAATTTATGGTTTATCATCAGATCGTTATGTAAACATTCCTTATCGAAAACTAATAGATTTAGATTCAAGTATCGTATTACTTAATTAATTTTATATTAAATTTATTTAACATTAATTTAAACGAATGCAATATTTTTTAAATGCTACCATCAAATTTTTATATACTAACATTTCGCTTATAAAAAAAAAAAAAAATTAAAACAGCTTTTATTATTTTAAATTCATTTTATTGTTGTGAAACAAAATAAAGATTACATTGGAAAGTCCACCCATTGTGGCTTTTAAAATATAGTAAACATAATTTTTTTTTTTTTTTGTTTTTAATTTCCAAAAATTTATCCTTTTGCGTGCATTCATGTCATGTCATTACGAGCGGCTATACTATCTAACTTTCCTTCAGTAAATGGTTACGAACAGCATGCAAAATTCAAGTTTTACAGGAAAGACTATACAATATTAATGTTTTATCTATAAATGAAAAAATATATTTTATAATATACTGTATATTCTTTCGAAAATACATATTGTTATTCTTCGGTTTCCCGCATATGGAGACGTTAAAGGATTTCCTGAAGGTTTAAAAAGTTGCATTATAACGATACTGCTTATATAACTAATTATTTTCTATAAACTATCTTACCCTTAGGCTCTCGGAAATTTTTTTTTTTTGCAATTTTCCTGTTTTTTTTTTTTTTTTTATAAAGAAATATTAATACAATTTGCATCGATAAATATTCATTACATCTGAATAAATTATTGTTTTATCAATATAAAATTTCCGGAATCTATTTTTTTTTTTTTATAGAGTATTTCATGTTCTTATGGTCAAGATTTCACGAAATGCATATGTAAATATTTGTTACAGTTAGTCAAAAAAGTACTTAAAGTTATTGCTGTAAACAGTCAGTTAATATGTTATAATAAATTAGGAAACACTTTATAATTAATGCTATCTTTATTGATATTAATCGAGAAAAAAATCCAGATTTACTAACTGATAATTCGGAATATATCTGTTAGTTCCACATTTTTATGGGAAAACAGTGAAAAATTATAACTCATGCAGATGTTAAAATAAAATTAAAAAAAAAACGAGATCCTTGCAAATTAAAACAATTGCATACAATAAACTTTAAACTTTATTATAACTAAATTATCTAGTTACGTGCCCTGATATATATGAATTTTAAGCAATTTAGAAAAATTTTCCTGTAAATTTTATATCAATAGAAATCAAACAAGGAAATCCACAAACTGTTTAGTAATGCAAGTGATTTAAATTAGCCGGAAGATACAACGAAATTATTAAATTTTTATTAAAAAAGAATTTTATCGCTGTTGTCATCTATGGAATTTTTCAACCAAAGAACAAACTACAGCATTGTTATAATATTATCTATTGTTTTATACTTCAAATTTACGATGCCGCTGTTTCGAAAATATTAGCATTAAACATAATATATTTGCATTTAAAATTTTTACATTTTTATTTTGTCGTTAAGAAAGAATACATTCACTTCCACTTCCGATTAATTATTATTATTATTATTTGTAGAATATATCACAGTTGATTTTCCAAAATCATTATCATCTCGTTATGAAACCTGTTGTAGCTACTATTTCATCATGGGGAAAAGTACCGAATTCTGCAGCATCAGGTAATTGGTAGAAATTCCTACTAAAGCATGTGATCAGATATTAATTTTTGAAATATTGCTTTTCATTATAGCATATCTGTATGTTAACATAACTTTAAATAACTTAGAAATAAATTTATTAGTTTGCATCGATGCTGTTAAACACGAAAACATCATATAATTATTGGAATACATTCAATGTTAAAAGAGTTTCAGAAAACTTAATGTTCAAGATATACAGACGTTCTTTGCGGTTGTAATAAATCCAATAATCAATAATTAATTACAGACATTATGTTAATTTATCCATTTATACACAAATTATATAAATGTTTTCCTAGAGCGATACATAATAGTGATGGTTTTTATCATAATTTAACTTAATTATGGATGCTATTATCGATATTCTAAAATAATTTCGGATAAATTAAAGCATTTAGTAGATATTAAAAATATAATAATTAATAAAAAATTTATTTTTGAAATAAAGAATGATTTTTTTTTAAATTCATTCTATACATCTCAAATAAACTTTCAAAAACGAAATCAAATTTTGTACTGTTTCAACTAGGATAATTTTTTTTTTTTTTTTTTTTGTTTTCTATGCTAAACACCTAAATAGAAGTTTTAGGAATTTAAAAATCGATAAAATACTAGAAATAATTAATTGAGTATGCAGTCATTTTTTCAGGTGAACATAATCAGAAATCTTCTTTCATTCCTGGTAAAAAGGGGACTTCGATAATGGACAATCAATACGTATATTTTTTATCTTTATCCTTTATTTTTGTTACATTTTATTGAATAATAAGTACAATGTTTAAAACAATTTAATACTTTTATAAATAAAAATTTTATTATAACAATTATGAACTTTAAATACAGTAATTGTTTCTACTACAGTATCTAGAATAGATTTTTTTTAAAACTATGATTTTGAAATATTTGCTGGCTTTTTAAATAGATAATTTATACTTATGTCCACTAGAAAAGAAAAATATTTTAAAACCTTTCAATCATGTTTTGAAATTTTATAAATAAATTTTAGGAAATATGAAAATATTTTTTAATATTTTAAATGATTGAAATATGATTTCTTTTTATAGATATATATGAATTTACTGATTCCTGATCGTCAAAACTGATAAAAAAAAAGATAGAAGTTTATTCAGGAGTTTAATAAGATTTTCCTTTAATGAATTAACTTACCTATTTTAGTGATGCTACATCCTTGATGTTCAGATGTAGATGATGTTTACTGATTCATAGATTTAAGAAAGCATTAAAAGTAATTATAAAATTATGATGCTAATGTATTTCTTTTGTTTTTTTTTAATTTATATTTATCGATCTACTCCTTATTTTCGGTCGAATATTATTCATTCTGACTCGTTATATATATTGCAAATGCTCAAAATCACATATCTTCGCCTAATAATACTTAAATAATATAGTGTATATATATAGTTTCACGAATTTGTGTTAATGTGAATTAACGAAAAATTAATATAGGCTGATGAATTGTTTATAATCTCAAGATAATTATTTTCTTAAGTATTTTCAAAAATAAATTAAAAGAAACAAAAAACATTGTATTATAAGCATAATGGGTTGAAACATGAATAAAAGAACAAACAATACTAGACAAATAACAATAGATTGAAACATATAATAAAAATTGAAAAGGAAATCTTACTATTGTTAAGCAAACTCTATGTGACTGCTTCAATTATATTAAATAAACAGAAAAAATGGCGATTTTATTTTAATAGTAATTCAAAACGACTTTGATTCATAAGTCATTGGAAAGACTAAAAAATATATTAATTATAAAATCGATAATTTTGCTAAAATAGTCGTAACATTATTAGGATGTTTCCTATTGAATTTAATGAAAAGTTTATTGTTTTCGCAATGAATTTGCCTATGAAATACACTTACCTTATTTATATACTTTTTTTATGGAGTTCAAACAATGGGCGAATTTTATCCCAATCTTCAGAGGACTTATCTTTCAACTGTTGGATCCCACCACAAATATGACCTAGTCATAACAGGCTTTAAAATATTCCGTTGCTTAATATCCAATAGGATAGAAACGCCCTAAAAACAAGAAAGAAGCAAGATGATCATCCTGATTTTCCAAGTAGATGATGAAACATTTTTCTTCCAATCTTACTTTTTGCTCACAGTAAACAAACCGAAGCGAGCATCCATAAACTACGTCATGTTGTTAGAGAAAAGAAGGAGTAGCAGATTTGTGACGATGTATGATGTAGGGATGGAGATGATCACGCAAATTGTGACGTCAAGCTGTAAAAATAGTTTTATATTTCTATAATTAAGACATTATTTTTTTAATAAAATATAAAATTTTTATGTTAAATTGTTCGAAAAATAAAAACTGTAATGTAACGTATTTGGAAATATGTTTGTTATAAAATGTAAAGATATATGAATGCTTTAGAACTAGATACTATATATCAAGTGTTCAAGATTTATTTGGAAAATAAAAAATATATATAACAGTGTGTAAGTGTAAAATAATTTATATTTTCTACTATTTTATATACGTATTTTTATTTTTAAATAAAATTCGGAGAAAAAAATGTTAAGCAGAAGAGGAGGGAATTTTTGAATTTTTGATGTCACGGTCAGAAGTCAAGCTTAATGTGACGAAAAATGCCGAAAGGGAGGGAGGGGATCAAAATGTGTCCAAAATAGCGTAACGTAATTCATGGATGCTTCTAAATAATTATAAGATTGGCCTGAAGCGAATGTCATTGTCCGGGGAAATCTGGTCTATAAAAATAACACTTCGCATTTATCTTAAAACAGGACTTGCATTTAAGACGAATGCTTCTCCTATGACTTACAAAATATAAAAGGAATGATGTATTGTTAGTTCTGAAAATTTTAATCTTATTAAATCTTAACTGAATCGTCTATAGTGAAAATATGTTTCAAGAACGATCTGCCAACTTAAAGGCAAAATTAATTGTGTACAGAAATCTTCAACAATAAAAATATTTTACACAAATTCAAACTATATCTACTTTCATTTAACAGAAAAAAAGAAACTCGACAATTTAGAAACTTAACGAAATTTAACCGGGAAATACATATCTCTCTTCTATTTCCTCATTTCTCATGCTTTAGCAATGATATGGCAAGATAGAAACTTAATAATTTTATATACAAAACTTATTTTTTAATTTTTTCCAATCGTTATTTTACATTCAATAAATTCGTACTGTAAAATAGAAATCGTGATATTTTTTGAGGGATATGGTTTAATAAAAATCATATCTCTCAAAAAAGATCTGTAAATATATGATCGTCAAGATTAATAAAACTTAAACATAAAAATTTCGAGTGAAAACATCAAAACTTTTATAAAATATCGCGATTTATATAAATCAGAAATTTCGTAGAATTTTTGGAATCTCTTTTTTCAGAAACTAACCAAAGAGCTAAAAAATCGACAGGTTTAAATTGGAAGGGATCTTTTTGAAATTTTTGGGGATTCGAAAATATGTAGTTGTTCTCTGCCATAGCTTAAAATTTTTAAATAAATCCGTTCTATTCTTATTTTTTTTTAATAATTAATAAAATCCATTATGAATTATTCCTCTCAAAATCTTTAGTATTACGTAAATTATATTATGATTGACAATATTTTTGACAAAGTATCAGTTGTATAGATCCTGTATTCTTTGGTACATAACTAAAATTTAATTCTAATTCCAGGCTTGTTATCGCGATTTATTAATAAATCGCGATAACAAGCCTGGAATTAGAATTAAATTTTATTTATGTACCAAAGAATATAAGATCTAGAATGTCACGAATGTAATATATAGGTACCAAAGAATATAGGACCTGGAATGTCAGGAAACGTATAGGGTATATGACCTGGATGTTACGAAACGTATAGGGTATAGGCCCCGGATGTCACGAATTGTATAGGGTATAGGACCTGGAATGTCACGAAACGTATAGGGTATAGGACCTGGAATGTCACGAAACGTATAGGTTTGTTACCCTGACATTTTAAAAATTGATTTGCTTTAAATTAAACGATTAAACTTTTATCGATTTATCAAAATACTTATATAAAATAACAAGGAAATTTAGTATTAAATGAGCGATGCGAAGAATTTATTAAGATAAATTTTTGCATTTCGTAAGTCATTTTTAAAAGTTGACACGAATTTCAGATTCACTATTTGCGTCATAATTTATTTAAGAACTATTATTTAAATAAAGTTGAGGCATTAATTAATAAAAAACTATGTTTGTCATATCATTATGTATTTATATAATAAATATTGTTGTTGCTAGAATGTAATGATGAAACTACGATCTAAATCATTTGTGTGTACAGGGTATATATATATATATTTTCTTTTCAGAAGATGGAGTTAATTATACTAAATATTCGTCTCCTTGAACTTTTACCAAAATTCGCATAATCATAGGATTGTCAATGCAATTCAAAGATATTTGTCATGGGAATTTTGAAAAGGAAACTATAAATTTCATTTTTCGCTTTCATTTCATCACAAATTTAATGATTCCTATAAATCATTTTAAATTAATTTCGGTAATTTATCTACCGGGATCTTTAAAATTTTACATAAATTATAAATTATGTAATTACATATACGAACTATTTAAAGATGAAAAAAAACGAGGAAAATAGAATAAATTTACGACAAAAAAAAATGTGTGAAGCTCGCTATAAGTTAGTAAATTTGAATATGTTCTTTCCAGATGATGATGCATTAGCATCACACGATTACGTGATTGAAAGATTTCAATGATTAATGATAAAACTAACGACTTTCGAAATTCTATACAAATTGCAATACAAATTATATTAAAGTGAACGAATTACAGTATTAATTCTTAAATTATAAGAGCTTATCAAGAAACGAAAAATGAGTTTCTTGATAATCTCTTTTTCGTTTCTGATTAAACTAAGAGCTTTATCAGAAACGAAATTGCCACTTCAATTACATTTCCAAAATGATTTTAATCAAATTTATTATATATATCTTAAATATGTGATAAAAAAAACTCATCTTTGGTGGCGTAAAGTATTCAAAATGCATCAGAGAGAAAACTTAGAAATTTGAACGTTTGCCATTTTTAGTTTGCTTATACGATCACTACGCTGATTATCCATTCTCCGCTAATTACTTTTGAACTAATTAGTTATATTTCATCTAATTTGGTAATATTCTGCAATAAAAAGTTAATTTGGGACATATCACTTAACTCTCTAGTCCAATCATTTAAAATGACGGATCATAGTCTACCATGTAGTCTACAAGGATAAACCATATCCTTGGATAAAAACAAAGCCTAACCATTTCGCTCTATAGCTATGTTAATAAACGAGGACAGTGTTTTCAAAAATTTCCAGGAGGCGTCGCTGTATTCCTACTGTAGTTGAGTCCCTAGGTATATAGAATACTGCATTCAGCCGCCATTTTATATCCTCCTTCCGCTCGATAATCACGGGTAGTTTTATGGAAAGAAACCGTAATACTATATTTATTTTCTAATTTATAAATTAGTTGCTTACTTGGAAAACGAAGATCGTATTTGGAAAAGTTTTCCTTCTAATATTTTGTAACCACTTCTTTTTATCTCTAATTTCTTTCATTTTGAGGAAAAGGAAACAACCTATGACTCTTTTCTGTTCGATTATAACAATTTGCAGCACCATAACAAGACATGTTCTTAAAAAATAACTAGAAGGCCTACGAACGCAATGATAATACCCTATCTAACAGGATATAAAATGGCCGATTTGGCCATTTTATATCCTGTTAGATAGGGTATTATCATGGCGTAAATGAATGCCGTACTTTATATATCTAGGGACTATAACTGTTGTGTAGTTATTTCTCGTATAATATTTCCTTTATCTTATATCAGCGTTTTTTGTATAGTTTGGTTAAAAATGATCCACTGTAGTATTCCATTTTGCACATCCGATTCACCCAAAACAAATACACAGTTAAGTTTTCACAAATTTCCTCCTGACCAACCATGTCGACGTCAATGGATCAGCACTGTCAGCAGATAAAGTAAGAAATTTGCTTGTTTTTCTTTGCTGTTTTTAATTGTTAATGTTATAATTAAACTTAATAGTTAGTAATAATAATGTTATAGTTAAGAATTCATTTTTTAAATCTTTGCTGTAGTTGATAAACGATGAAATTCAAAGCCACGGGGGCGGTGGAGCACGGGCTTCCTCCACTTTGTATCTTCGGACTATAAAATTGGACTGAAAACCAGGTGATTAAATTCCAAATGCTATACCAAGTATGTTCCCACACTATCACCATGCACGCAACTCAAAGAAAACAAAACACAGAGGAAGCTAGTGAGGCAAGAACTTGCAAATTCTGTGAAACGAAATATAATGAAATAACAGTAAATCAACAGACTATATTAGAATATAAGCTTTCATTAAATAAATAACTGATTTGCTTTTTTCCACATGCTTAAGAATCCTATGTTTTCCTATGGGTATAAGGAACATCAGCAGGATTTATGTAAAATAATTCTTCACAAATTCATCAGACCATATCTGTCAAACTCAATAATGGTCAAACAATAATAAAATTGTGGCTGATACACATTACAAGAAACGAGGACAGTGATCAAATTAAAGCCTCTATGTTAATTCACAGTGATCAAAACAATGGTTTTAATAATATCTTTCCTCTAAAACCACTTAGTTATACCATAATTAATAAATGAATATTATGTTTATGTATAAAATTTTCTCATTAAAATTTATTCATTACTAAATTAATACTGTATATAACTGCTAATTACTTAGAAGAAATAATAAATAGCTAAGTAATTTAAAGAAAAAAAAATTATATTCCAAAATAACTTTTTTTTTTCTAATATACTAAATGAAATTAAAATTAAATATTCATAAAATTAAAAAAAAAACAAAAATTTGAATTAAATCATATTTTTATTAACTTCATTTTTTAATAAAGTGATTTAAAATTCGTTTTATATGCTTATTTCTGTCTATTAAAATGCTTTAACAATGTTTACAGACGGAAATCAGCGCTCTAAAGTGGAAGAAAGAGGAAACACATTCTTAAAAATTAGAACCTGTATAATACGACCGTGTCCCATTCGAATCAAAAGTGGTCGTTTATGCAGGTGGTCGGCTTATACAGGTTAATAGCAATACAGCATGTTTAATAAAACAAAATTATCAGATTTTAATAAAAACAAGACGTATGTTTTTGTTACAATTTAGAACAATTTTATCATTTGTTCTAAAACATAACCTATTTTTTTTTTTTTTTTTGCATATTTTACGCCCCTTTCCAATCAGGAAGATTACTAAGCCCGTGGTTGGCCAGTTCCAACCACGGGCTACACCCACACCCGTGGAGGGGGACCGGATGGTGAAGGACGGGGATCACCGGGCCGGGCCCAGCACCCCGAAAAAACTTTTCAGGAGTTATCAGACCCGGGACCTCCTGCGTGGCACACCGAAACCGTTTTCTCCATATTAATTCAAATAGGTTATGTTTTTTTGGCGGCATCCGGCTGCCAAAAAAACATAACTTATTTGAATTAATATGGAGAAAACTATCAATAGCGCTTTGACGCATCCTACTTATTTTTTATAATTTCTAACGCAAAGCAGTTTCTATGTCATTTAATTGAGACAACAATTTTTCATTATTTCTATTGTTGATGCCAGTTTTTTTTAATTCTTCAACATGCAGGGAATGATTCCTTGGTATCATTCCCTGCATGTTGAAGAATTAATTGTATTTAATGTTGTAATTTCCGTTGTTCCTTCATTTAGCCAGAATTTCTTCTTTTTGAGATTCAATATTTTGTGGATCTGTATTTTCCCCACGTTAAATTTTTCTGCTAATACTGGTTGAGAAAAATCTTTCTTACTGTCTTCAATCATTTTTATTGGCTGTTCTAAATTCGAAGCATTAATTTTTCGTTTAGCCATGTTTCAACATCCAAAATACAGTGATAGCATCACGCGTGTATAATATGTGCAATGATGTTTTATGCAGATGCGTATATGAGATCACATTTGATTAATACGCTTGTGTAGACCACAAACATTTCTTTCTGGTAGCTGGTTGTTTTCACTTTCCCTGTTATCCCTATATTACTTCGCCATAGGCCTTCGAGTTATAATTTTTAACGTTTTCAGTACAAAATTTAATGATTATATCATAAGGAACGTGCATATAAAAAGATATCGCATTAAAGTAGAAATGACGCCATGATTTCGTCATTCCAGCACTCTACGTCATTCTCGTGTTATGAATGATGAAGAAAAATTCCCACCGTGCAATTTTTTCAATTGTATTGGTTTGGCTTAATGAAATTTAACAGAAAACGTTACTGTAGCAACAAAGATGGTCAATTAGTAGTGATGTTAAAGAAGTTATGGTTGTCATAGACGGTTTCACTTTATGTTTGGTCTATTAAAATGATGGTCGTGGTGGCGTAAGGGAGGTGGCTATCTTATAGAAAGTCAAAAAGCATTATTTCTATGGGAAAAAATTTGGTTCCCATAAAATTGTGGTCATCACGTTATACAGATAGTCGTGAAGTCAGTTTTCACTATACTTTTAACAAAAGAAAGGAAGCAGATGACTAGGTTTTCTATTATCCTTGTAGGCTATGGGCGGATATTCAATTTCCAAGCTAGTCTCATTTTTATGAAATATGTCAGAATAGTCGAACATGAGTTCGAATATTCTGTCAAATTTCACATTAATAAATCTGGGGCCGGATAGCCGAGTGGTAACGCATTGGTGTGCCACGCTGGAGGACTCAGGTTCGTGTCCCGGGTTTGCTGTCTCCTGAAAAACTTTTAAGGGATTTTGGGTCCGGCCCGATAACCCCCATCCATCACCATCACGCAGCCCATAGATGGAGCTGGTTCCGCGCTTTAGTAATCTCCCTGATTGGAAAGAGAGTGCAAAAAAAAAAGTTGAATATGATCTCGAAAACAAATTAACACTGTTTTCTGCCATTTAAAATAGACGAACAAATTTTAAAAGTTATAAGTGAGAAACTTTTGAACTATTAAATTGACTTAAAAAAAATATAATAAATTATAAGATACGTTTTAATAAAATTTACCAGGTGTTCAAGCTATTAATGTAGAATCTGATATAAAATTAACCATGCAGAATCATCCGTTTAAAAATGTCAATGTTAAATCGTTTGAGGTTTTTCAATAATAATTTTGGAATTATTTAATTGATTCTTGGAATGTTACTATAATTACAGACAGCAGCGTAGCTACAGTTTGTGCCGCCCTTCCTTTGGGAAATTCATAAAACACATCAAATCTATTTCGTTTGTTAGTTGATATTCTGTAGATAATATAGAAAGATTCCTTAATCGTAATCACTCATTCTGGAACTAAGATAATTTTTAATCAGTTTTAATTTGGAAAATCTCCTTTCGCAACTAGCGACATTGACCTCAATTGCTATTTTGTACTCAAGTAGCAGTACGCTTTGTTATAGGGCCTTTTATACTCTTATTTCAGCAGTTTGTTGGATTTTGCTTTTCGATCTTTATTACGGAATATTTTTATTTTATTTATTTATTTATTTTACCTTATTATTATTATTATTAATTATATTTTGACTTTGATCTCAGCAGCGGAACTGCTAGCTATGAACCAATTGTAATTATTATTAATTTCATATATCTCCCTGTCAGACTTTATACAGTTCATATCTATCAATAATTTGCAGATATTGGCTTTTTGTATCACTACTCAATACATCTTTCTTCTTCCAGTGTCTCTTAGTGACGTAAAGTGGAGAGAGGACCTAACACCCACCTGACTGTTTTCCATAAAAAAAGACCGCTATTGTTAAAAAAAAATTCTTAATATTAAAACAATGTTGGGAGTTTTCTAGCCTATATTTTTGAATACATTTTAAAAGTTCAAGAGGACTTTCACCTTCTTTCCAAGTGTCTGTTTGATCTTGAATAATGGGAATAGTTGATCTCGGAGTAGTCGATAATTTTATTCTTCTTATTATCAGAAAAGTGTTTAAAAATTTTTTTATTGCCAGAAATGCCGGCTGGGGCGGACCGCCTCCTCCGCCCACCCTCGTTACGCCACTGATTACAGAAACTATACATTCCCTGAAATACTTATTACGACAAAATATAATAATAGCGTATTACAAGACTTACCAAAAGCACACATAGATTACATTCCGAATTTATTGAATCAGAAACAAACAATCATAAACATGATCATATAATTAGTGGCGTACCAGGGGGGCGGACCGCCCCGGCCTCTGATTAGGGGACCGAAGAACAAGTTATAAGTTGTTTTTCTTTAGTCTTATGATTTTTTGTTTTCCAAATCATTTTAGCTATTTAATTTTGATTAAATAAATGTTAATTATATATTTGTATTGACATTTTGTATGATGATCATTCCAATTAGGGGATCCCA
>WUQG02246185.1:0-20557 GCA_011317285.2 Androctonus mauritanicus | reverse complement strand
AGAAATAGATGGATCTTTAAATATTGAACAATTCAAGAAAATATATGTAAAAAGTACTCAGAAACCATTTGATTTTTATTACTTGATTTGAAAAATATTGATCCTAAATGCGTTACAGAAAGAATATTTTATCTTTATAAAATGGAAGTATATTTAGAAAAGAAGTTATATATATACAGGAAAAGTTTTAACTTTATTAATATGAAAGTACAGTACGGTCAGTATCAATAACGCTATTTTATTATAGCTTATATTATAAGATTTCTGTAACAATGCTGAACCGAAACTTGTTTATAACAATTATGGGTGAATGAAACAGATAAAATATTATCTCATATTAAACAAACAAAAGGCACATAAATCAAATCGTACGAAATAAATGAGCCGGACAAGTCCATCTTATACAATATACATAACTAAAGTTAAAAATCGATTTCTGGTTAATCCTATTTTAAACCAAGATTAAACAATATGTTATTTGGCCTATATGACATTTTATTTATAGAAATTAATATCGGAAGAGCTATTTTGTATGTTTTCTACATTTAATAGGGAATAATGTATTTCGAAAATAATCAGAAAGTCTTCGATATTTTCTTGAATAGAAAAACTTTTTATTTGTGATAAAAAATAACTAAAACAATATATAAAATATGGAGAATTATTTGGAAGAATATGAGATAATTACTCAATAAATCAGCATTAAATGAAATTTTACAAAATCGCATTCTGAATTATTCTATATTATGTTTTCCCAATATACGTTTCTAGTAATAACTGAATTTTTTCTTATTTATAGAAAATCTCAATTTTCTTCATATAAAATTATTGAATTTGTAGTTAAAACAAAAATTTGTTGAAATTTCTAAATTTAATTTAAAATTTAACTATTAAGCATTATCCATTATTTAGGTAAAAGAACTTCTTTACCTCGAAAGCTTTTATTAATTTTAATAATTGTTATCGAAATATTTTAAATTTTACAAAATTTTAAAAACAATAATTTCAAAACTAAGATAAGCATTTAAATTGTCTATCTTAGTTCTGAAAATTATTTTCGAAAAGTTACAACTTTTCATGAATTTTTTGCAACTGAGAAAGTCTTATTCTCACATAAAATTAGATAAATTTACAAATAAAACAATATACAAGTCGAGAAATATTAAGAATAAACTTACAGGATTAATTTAACCATTTTAAAGGATAACGGTAATCAAAAATATAACAAATAAAGATTAACCAAAATGTTATCTTTATTTATTCTAACTATTGTAAGCCATTTAAATAATATGTTTTTCTATTCTAAACATTAGAACATGCTAATTAGTTGTACAGTATAAATATTTGCTTATTGTATTTATGATACTTTAAATTAATTATTGAATTTTTATATTATATAATTAATTTGGCGATTTTGGAATTTCATAAATATATTCTTGAATCTATTAGCGTTAGTATCTTATTTTGCGTTTCAGATATACGTATTCTATTAGTCTCTAACTGAATATGAAGTTATTAAAATTGCATTCTTTTACAAAAAAAAAAATAGCAAGTGATAAAAAACTGAAAAGGGAGCATCCATAAACTATATCACACTGTTAGGGTATATCTAGTAATAGATTTTTGACGATGTATGGCATAGAAGAGGGAAATGAATCATGCGAATGGTTAGAGTTTCATTCTATGATAAAAAATTTTTCGATAAAATATAAAATTTTTATGCTTAATTGTTTGAAAATATAAACTATAATATAATATATTTAGGAAATAAAATGTAAGGCATAAGCTATATCTAATTCTAAGATGTTTTATATCCAGTTGCTTGAAGATTTATTAGAAGTTAAAATATATAAGTAAAAAACGCTAATGTAAAGTAATATATTTTTTCAATTATTTTATCATTTTGTTTTTGCATAAAATCGGAGGAAAAAAATTTTAAGTAGAAGAAGAAGGGTCTTCAAATTTGTGACATCACACATATGAGTCAAATTTAGTGTAACGAAAAATGAAGAAGGGGAAAAAGGGAGTACGAAATAACCTGACATAGTTTAAGGATAAGCTCAAGGTAAAAAGGCTGAAAAGACTTTTAAATATAACTCTATATCCTATCTTATATGAAATAAATAAAGATTTCAGATAAATTTTAGCCAAAACATAATTTATTTACTTATTATATAATTAAATTAAGTATAATTTTGGTATTTCCAATGAACATCTTTTGTATATTTACGAAATTTATCATCATCGCTTATATAGCGCACTGTAATGTATTTATTTAATTTTATATAACTTATATATATATATTAGATTATTTTAATATTTAAAATCTTTGATATATTAAATTAATTTCAATTTATAATAAACCACGAATTTCTTAAGAGTTTCATTTACTTCGGAATGAATCTGTCCCTGATTATGAAAAAATAAAAGATTTTTTAAACATTTAAATCATTTGGTGAGTGTTTTAGAACTGACAGTTCTCATCATTATTGTTATAATAAATATTTATAATTTTAAAAATATAAATGTTGATCATATGAGACAACATATAGTAATTTTAATTTGTTGATATCAAATAACATTCTTATCTTATCATTAACTAAAATTTAAATAAAATTTATCAATGCAGCTGCTATATTTCCATTAACTACAGAATATATAAGTGTGTGCTGATGATATATGCCATCAAAGCAGTATTCGAAATAACTTCCAATATGAAGATACTGTTAGCATTAGCATTATTTCTTATAATTCAAACTTCAAATGCAAGTAAGTGACTAAAATTTATTGTAGACAGGATTTTTATAATTTTCTCAACCGATGAATCTTAATAACTTCCTTATAACAAAGGCGAAAAGAGTCATCAAAACATTATTGTAAAAGTTGTATAATCATTACTGTCATATATAGAACTTAAATGTAAAATATTTCAGAACATTTGGGTGATCTTCCTATGCAAAATCCTGATTTGTTCGAAGGTGATATATTAGGAATTAATGATATCGAGGTAATTTTTGATCTGTTACGATAATTTATTTGTCACATAATAATTTATATAAAACATCATTAAATTTTCAAGGATCGTAATGCGATAGCTGATGAAAGTAAAAGATGGCCTGATGGAATTATATATTACTCCATAGATGATGCACTTAGTATGCGTAACATTTTAATTTTTTAACATGTCCTTCATTATGAAATTTATGTACATTATTAATATCTGCTATTATTTAGAAAATTACGTATCTCGTCTGGAGCAAATAATGAAAGATTACGAAAAACATACTTGTTTGAAGTTCAAGAAACGTACTGACGAGAAAGATTATGTTCGAATATTTAAGGAAGACGGGTAAAGTTTTTAATATTTTTTGTTTTAATAATTATATCTTCAGATTATTTATTTATTGATTTTCTTATAGCTGTTATTCTCATGTTGGAAAATTTGGAGGAGAGCAACTTTTATCGTTAGGTGAAGGATGCTACTATATGGGCACAATGACTCACGAATTAGGACATGCTATCGGTTTTGGACACGAACAAAACAGATCTGATAGAGATGATTACATTACTATAATTTGGGAAAACATCGAAGAAGGTATTCAACTAATTGTTCTGTAAATTTTGTTGCATAGGAGAAAATTATTATATAATATAATTGTTTTTATATCACATAATCTTTTAGGTAGGGAAGATCAATTTATGAAATTCACTCCATTTCAAAATATATTATATGATGACTTTAATTATGAATCTATAATGATGTATGGAGCTTCAGCGTTTAGTAAAGATAGAAAAAGATTGAAGACTATGATACCCAAAAAGGAAGGAGTGAGATTACGCGAAGTATATGAAAAGCGTATACCCAGTCCGAGCGATTATTATAGAATAAATAAATTATACAATTGTAAAGAATTTTTAAAGAACGAATAAATGAATATGAGTTTATTTATTTCAAGAAAAATATTGTGTTGAGTTTAATTTTATTTAAATTTCTATATCTTTTAAATCAAGAGAGCTGAAATATTTATTTTACTAAATACAACTAAATTAAAAAGGCACTTTATTAGCAAACTTATAATTTATTAATTCATAGACTCTTTATTTATAAATATGCCTTGTAATTTTGTAAAAATAATAAAAAAATAAACGTTGATAAAATTAAACGCAATTATCATTTAAACATAATAATGTTTCCTCTTTAAAAAATTTTTTTTGTTGGCTGTTTATTCCTATATAACTAGCTGCTCTTTTGATTAAGGGCAGCGATGTCCTGGCCTTATTATTTTCTTAACTCGAGATAAAATTAGTATATCAGGATGGTAGGGAAGAAGAAGGATAAATGCATCATTTTGTTCTCATCTTTATAAGAGTTTAAATAAGGAAAGTTTTAGTTATAGTTTAGTTCTTTCAGGGATAAATTGTTAAGAGTTATGTGTAAGGATCATACTTTAACAGATTTTCGTTTATAGACACGGTTAAGTAAAATAAAAATAACAGAAAAACTAATTTATTCTTTGAAATTTCTCTAATATCTTTTTCTCGTTCCATTTTTAATTATTCTGATATGCATAGGATCTATATTAAAACTTATCATGTTTTCTCAAATATGTGAAAATTAAATTGAAATTTAGAAAAATATTGGGTTACTTTGTAAAACTTCTAAAATAAATATTTCATTTTTAAGTTTTCTATAGATTAAAATAAGTTTGATTTTAACTAATAAGAATTATTTTCCATTTAAACGGATATTCGTAAATTCAAAATTTTAAATTTTCTGTCAAAGAAGATTCTTTAAAAAAGGTTGGTTATTTAAATATTTTAAAACAAAACAATTTTTTTACTATTTTATTTAATAAAATTAGTATACCATTATCTGTAGGTAAATTTTTATTTAGTGCTTCTGGTTTATCAGCTTTTCTTGTGCTTCCTTTAGCTGCTTTGAGCATAGGTGCTGGAATAATTGAAGTTATGGATAAATCATAAAATATATCAGAAAAGAAGGAAGAATTTAAACAAGCTTATAAATTTTACAAACAACTATTGAATTTGATAAAAGCAAGTTAAATATCTGAACAAGAGGCATACTTTAAAGAGGATGATTTTATTAAAAATATGGAATATTTTCCACCAGAGAAATATGTAAAACAAACAAAATTAAATGGTTATAAATTTATATCTAAGTAAATGGCAAAACAAATTGAAGGTGGAGATTTAGTAGGATGGATGCAAGACAAACTTAATCCTCCTGAAATGCATCTACTTGGTTATAATATTGTGAACCCTTTACTAAATTACAGAAGAGACTAACAAGAGGCGATTCTAGAATAAACAATGTAGATAAGGCATGTAAAAACATAGTATCAATTTAACCAAAAACACTGAACAAAGACATTTAGCTGATCGACAGTTAATAAATGATTTGAATGACATTCAGGATCCAACTATAGGTGAAAGAATTGCGAGAGGAATAATAAACCAATCATTAAAACTAAAAAGAGATTTGATTTAGGGTTATCTATGATATATTGCTTGAAATGTAAACGACATACAGAAACTGAAAATATAGAGAAAACTATTACTAAAAATATGATACCTATGATGGAAGGTATATGTTCTGTATGTAAAAATAAAAAGTCTCAATTTTTAAAAAAACTCAAAAAAGGAGGTCAATAAAAGACATCTATTATGAGCCAGAAACTGGATATTGTGGTATTAATGAATTATATATGAAAACAGGATTATCCTAAAAGAAATTGAAAAATTTTTATCTCAACAAGATGAATACACTAAGCATAAACCAATTTATTAAAAACTTTAAAAGACGTAGAATTTATTTATCATACACAGATGATCAATTTCAGGCAGATTTAATTGGCATGAGAAAATTCAAATCATACAATAAAAATACAAATTACATATTGACTGTAATTGATATCTTTAGTAAATATGCATTCGCAGTTCCTATTAAAAAGAAAACAGGAGAAGAAATAACGAAAGCATTTAAAAATATCTTTCAACAACGTAAACCTGAGGGGCCGGATGACCGAGTGGTAACGCTATCAGCGTGCCATGCAGGAGGACTTGGGTTCGCGTCCCGGGTCTGTAACGCCTGAAAAGTGTTTTCGGGGTGCTGGGCCCGGCACGGTCATCCCCGTCCTTCACATCCGGCCCTCTCCACGGGTGTGGGTGCAGCCCGTAGTTGGAACTGGGCCCGCCTCTTAGTAATCTTCCTGATTGGAAAGGGGCGTAAAATAAAATAAAAAAACGTAAACCTGAGAAAATACAAACTGATAAAGGTACAGAATTTATCAATAAAAAAACATAACAGTTGTTTAAGATCTTAACATACACTGGTTTACAACCGAAAATATAGAAATAAAGTGTTCTATAATTGAAAGATTCAATAGAACTTTAAAGACTAAAATGTGAAAATACTTTACTGCATATAACACTAGGAAAAGGATTGATGTGTTTGATAAATAACTTAAAAATTATAACAACTCATATCACACATCAATAAAAATGACACCTATAGATGCTAGTAAAGAAGAAAATGAATCAAATATTTACAAGAATCTATTTAAAATAAAAATTATATATAAACCTAAATCAATGATAATGTGAGAATAAGTAAATATAAATCAGCATTGATAAAAGGCTATCTTATCTACATTTGCAGATGAAGTATTTATAATTTCTCAAGTGTTAAATACTGATCCAATTACTTACAAAATAAAAGATGTTAATGGGGAAGAAATAATAGGCCATTGTATGAAAATGAACTCGTAAAATTCAATAAATAAAATCAAGAGAAAAAAAATTAAAGCTATTCTAATTTCGGAATTAATTTTTTCTATGTCATTTGTAAATTTTTCTAAATCATATCTTTTAAATCTTAATTGATTAAATTTAATTTCAATAGATGAAATATTTTCTTTAATTTTATCAAATAAATTTATATTATTTGGATTATACTGAATTTCATGAGCAATAGTTAAATTAGGATATCTCTTTTTTAAATCTGTTATAGTTCCATTATATAATTCTCTTTGACATCTAATAACATAATAAGGATAATGAGAATCTCCTTTATTCTTTTTAAATATTGTAAACATATTTAATTTTCTAGGTTGTGATGTTTTAGGAGCTATATCTTGTTTACATCTTATATTTTTAATTCTTAATTGTTCTAGAACAATTAAGAATTCATTACTAATTTGTTTTTATCTTATCTTATCTTAATACTATTACTAATTGGCTTTTTATCTTATGTATTTTATTTTTATATCTTTCGATGAATTTATTTTCAAAGTAGTTAGCTACAATATTATTTACTTTTATTATAAATTCAGGTGAAATCCAAAAAGCTATACTAGTGATTAATCTCTGGAAACCTAAGTACCATTATAATGGAGTTTGGTTGCATTTCTGCCTCTTATTTCATAAAATAAAGGATTTTCTAGACGACCCCAATATGGGTCGTCTAGATTCTGACTTAAATATCTATTTAAATCTTTAGATTGTTTATTTTCCAATCACTTTTTAAATTTTTTATCGCCGGATTTACTATGTTTAGAAGCATTAAAATATCCAGTATTATTATATATAATTAATTTAAAATCTCTAAATAGTCCATACCAAAAATTATCTATGATTTGTTCATAGCAAATATCT
Source organism: Androctonus mauritanicus (assembly GCA_011317285.2). Taxonomy (NCBI): domain Eukaryota; kingdom Metazoa; phylum Arthropoda; class Arachnida; order Scorpiones; family Buthidae; genus Androctonus; species Androctonus mauritanicus. The sequence continues at coordinate 12,883 of WUQG02246185.1, read as the reverse complement.
TTTAAAGAAGTCATTTCTTGTAATTATTTTTTATAAATACTTTTACCTTCTTCAGAGACTGGAAGTTATAATTAAAAGCGTTTATAAATTTAATTCCTAATAAATGGAAGACAAAACTTGCACACAAAACAAAAGAAACAAAAACAATTGAATTTTACATTAATCATCTCAAAGGTAAAGATTACATTCGTAGACATTGCAAAATCTGTCACAAAAAATGAATTATAAAAAAAAAGATTTGTGAGTGTGGAAAAGACTATACTAAAGCTCATTATCAAAGACATTTAAGAAGTTCTTTACATGAACGACATTTGGAAATCCATTTATACATTTATATCCTAATAAATGGAGAGAAAGCTCAGAACGAAAACTGTCAAACAGCTTCGTAATTATTGTAAACTGCATGATATTGTCGGCTATTCAAAACTTAAAAAGTTGATCTTATTAATTATATAGGGGGTGTTCGGGAGAGTTGAACCATGTTTTATTTGAAAGTCCATAAAATCTAGTATATGAGATGCAACGATTTTGTATTTATGTCATGATATAACATTGTTATTTGACTACATTCTGAGTGTTTTGTCATTTCAATAGCTTAATAAATTTAAGCACAAAATAAAATTTTTAAAAAATGAGATTTGGCTCATCTTTCCCCAAGGAATGGGAGATTTGACCATGTCCTAGTAATAAGGGAACAAATGAAAAAAATACAAATTTTCTTTACCTTATATCAAGAAATCACGTTTACACATGAGAATAGTTACAAACCATATTTTAACTGAGGTTTTTAAAAAAATCAGCAAAAAATGGAACATTCAATAAACATGAATGAGATTGAATATTTTTGAGATCAGTCATTTATTAAATAGTAAAAACTTAAATATCAACTTGGGAAAAAATGGAGGTAGAGGCAGGCCAAAGAAGTTTTGGAATTAGCAATTGAGACTGATTTAAAGGAGTTGAGAATTAGTGAGGACTTGACAAGGAACAGGAGAGAGTGGAAGACTAAAATAGCCCATCCCGACCCCTTTATTAAAGGAAAAGGGTTTGATGATGATGCTGATGATTGAAACTACAGATAGAAAGAAAAACCTGCAAAATCAAAAATAATAATAAAATGTGAAGCAAATTCCTGGCATAGCTCTGTCTCCTTGTCTATACATTCAGGACAAAAAAGTTCTCACATCTCTTTCTAAAAATTAAAATAAAATAGTTAATAATAAAAGTATTGGGCTCCACCTGAGCAACAGTGGAGAGAGTTGATCAACTGATCATTGCTCCCCATCTCAACTGGCTTAACTCTCCCACCACTGCCTAACAGATTATGATACAGTTAAAAAAAAAGAAACTAAGACAATAAAATCAATTTGACTGCATAAAACTACGATAATAAATGATTCGATTTATATAAAACATTTGTACAAATCTTCGTATATAAAAGAATGACGATGTAATAAACAAAATATTTTTTTTACTTCTGACACTGAAAAACACTTTTTCTTCGCTCAAAACGAAAGCGTTCTACCGACGGTCATTTTGCCAAATGACGATGGTAGCGGATATTGATCGGAACGTTACAGCTTTTCAACCACCCAATTACCTCAAAAATGAAAAAAAGATATTTGAAGTGGTTCAACTCTCCCATATGGTCAGGTCTCCCGAACTCCCCCTATATATGTTTCAAAAATTTAATTATAAAAAATTCAATGTTTGCCGAAAAATTAATTTTTAAATGTTTCTCTAGTGCAGTGGTTCTCAAAGGGTGCGCCCTAGAAGATTTCCGAGTGCGCCCTACGATATTCCAAAGAGATGCTCCAGAGATAAAATATAGTTATTTTATTATACCATTTAATTACAGAAAAGATAAACGTTTGATTTCTCTCCAACGAAAATAAGCAATGATCTATAAAAATACTTGTACTTGCAAATCAACGAACGCATTCTGCACTGATTTAGAGTTACCTGTTTCGATTTCATTCGTCCACAATTCATACTTCGACAGTATCGAGTGACTTCTTTCTCAACGTGGATGATGGCAGCCATTTTTAGAGAAAAGGCGGAAACGTCATGTGATTAGAAATTATTGATATAGACATCATTTTTCGACGTAGACTTTGCTTGTCACGTGATAACTTATTTCTCAGAAATTTGTATATAATGCGCCTACAATTATTTATAGGATTTTAAGTGCACCCCGACTTTAAAAAGTTTGAGAACCACTGATCTATACAAAATAAATGCATGTTAAATATATAATAAACAATTTTCAAAACCATTGTTAAGATTACCCAAAAGAAACTGATTACAACTCTTAAATATTTGAGATTCTTCTATATGGCTCATAGTGATATGAAGTTTGGCACTATATATATATACATATATATGAATTCTTACAATGTATATATAAAATTTTTATTCTTTTAAATTTTTCATATATTATTTCTTACAACTGAGGCAAGTATTTCTTTAAAAAGTCTGCCCCAGGTGTAAAATTTATAAAGTAATTATCAAAAATTTTTAATGTTTTAGCAAAAAGCATGAAATATAAAAATCAAATTAAATTTCATTGACTACAGGTAATCCTTGATATAATTGATAAAGTCTGTGATTGGTCAATATAATTCATATGTATAGAGTCCATACACAATGATTTGATGTACCAAAATTATCCTTTTTATGTTTAATTCTTATAGTTTTGTATTTCATAAATTTATTATGATAATGTACAGTGTCCTAATAAAGATTGATAATGGAAAAATCTGTAAATTTAAGATATTTCTGACTTTTCCATTTGATCTTTGAGTTCAAATTGAATCCCATTATAAAGAACTGCCTATACTTACATGAAAAAATTTCTGACACAAAAGCTAAAATCATATAAATAATTTTTTCTCTTAAATAAGATCTATTTGTACATAGAAATTTGGCCAAATTGCAAATATAATTTATCTGCTTTTTTATTAGAAATAAACTGCTTAGGGAAAGATTTTGTTACTTTGCAAAATTTTTGAATTCATAATTTTCTAGTAATTCTTAGATTATTCACTTCTGATTTAAAGATTTATTATTGATATATATTTATTAAGTTATAAAGAAATAATAACTTATATTAATTAATAAAATTTATTTATTTGTTTATAGGAATGGATTTGAAACATTGTCAGATTAAAAAGTTTTCTCTTCAGGAACATTCAGAGGAAAGGAAAAAAATTCATCGTGACATATTGCTTCAACAACGGCACACTGCCAAACATCAAAATCCAACTTCTGAATCTGAAGAAAGTGAAGATATAAGTGATATTTCAGATTCTGAGTTAGAAGCTGACAGTTGCTATTTTCTTCAACCAGTTCCAATCCGTCAACGTCGAGCTATGCTTAGAGCATCAGGTGTACGAAGGATTGATTCTTTAGAAAAAGAAGAGTGTAGAGATATAAGAGCATCACGAGAATTTTGTGGATGTGAGTGTAAAATATATTGTGATCCAGATGCATGTTCCTGTAGCCAAGCAGGCATTAAATGTCAGGTAGATCGTTTGTCATTTCCTTGTGGTTGTACTCGAGATGGTTGTGGTAACTTATCAGGACGTATTGAATTTAATCCTCTTCGTGTAAGAACACATTTTATTCATACTTTAATGAGATTGAAATTAGAGAAAGAAGATCAAGAACTTTTGGGTAAAAGTATGAATACAATGCTTTGTTCACCATCATTTGCATCTCCTTCATTACCTTCATATGATACTTGTAATAGCATTACTACACCTTTATCTAATTGTATTTCTTTCCCATCATCATGCATGCCAATTAGTCCTCAAAGCAGTAATTTAGAAGGTAACAGTTGTATGTTAAGTAGCAAAAGAGAAGAACCAACTTTTGTATCATTTGGTGAAACTGAAAAAGAATATAGTAACAATGAGGAAAGCACAGAAATGTATGGATCACCATTTAGTCCAGAAGATAGCTCCTATTCAGAAAATTCTGATTATTCCAGTGATGATTTTGAATCCGACCATAGTGTTGACACTGCTCATACACAAAGTACAATTCAAGTTTCCTTTAGTAGGTCTCTAAATTCAAATTCACCTACTTATTCAGAACATGTACCATTTAACAAATTTCCAAATACTCAGAATAACAATACTGCCAGGTCATGTTATAACAACAATAACACTTCTAATGCTAATGGTAATAGTAACAGTGGAAATAACTTTAATGGTGATAATCGATACACAAATCTAAATAGACATTTTGAAAGCACTCAAACACAGCTTCAACTTGAAAATGGTAATTCTATGAATAATATTCATGAAGATGGTATGTCTTCTCATAAATTATTAGAAGCAGGTTCTTGCTCAGATGTTGGATTAATGCTAGAACATCAACATAATATTGATTCAAAAGATCAATATAATCTTTGTCTTGATAAAAAATTAAGTATTTCTAAAGAAGTTTTAGATAATCATGCAGAAAATGTATGTCAGACCCCAGAGGATGAACATAGTTATACAGAACTTAGTTCAGCAGTACCTGGAACAGATACTGAATCTTACAGTGGTCTACTATGTTCAAAGGTACAAGATATTACAGCTATTAAACCAGTAAATTTAGAAACAGATAAAGCTAATATATTATCACAGAACAATAATTTTAGTTTAAATGAAAATGGTCACAAAATTGATGAAGTACAGACTGATAGGAACGAAGAATTTAGTGAAAATTTTGGAGAAATCATTAAGAAAACAATGGTAGAAACTGTATCTGCATGATAATATATTTCTTTATTCCAATGTTAAATTACACAAAGAACATTGAACTTTGTGGTTTATCATATGTTTAATACATATGTATTGTTGCTTATATTGAATGATTTTTGGTAATTCTATTTTTTAATGATTTTTAAACTTCCTTGTTTTTATGGATTTTACTTTATTTATTTTATTTTTTTCTGAGTGCTTGTTTTCTCCACTAAATTTTGTTGCTCTTTAAAATTGTTGCCAATTAAAACAAAATAATTGCCATTTAACATGTATTTGTCATATATGGCAAATTTTTAGCACCTACAGTATTACATTACTATATATTAAAATTTTTTAATCTTGATTGCTGCATATTGTGTAATTTGTACACAATATTGGCAGCAAAACAAGTTTTCAGTAGTTTGATGTTTAGTCGTTGTGATTTTTCCTCCCTATTCCATCATTAGCATTTAGGGAAATTTTATGAATTATAGTAAATTACATCCTAACTTGCTCTGCCCATTTAATATATATATATATATATATATATATATTTTTTTTTTTTTTTCTTTTTCTGACAGTAGTGCATTGTACAGTTTGATTTAATGCATTGTACAGAAAACATCCATAATATTTGTCTTCTTAGTTATAAATGAAAGTTTTTAATTTCTAATATTTAAACATTGTATATATATACATATATATATATGTTTGTAATTTAAATACCTTACTGACTATAAGGTATTTTTAAAAGCACACATTTTAATGTTTGTAAAGTATTTTCTCCAAAATCTAAGCTTTTTTAATTCTTTATTTCTTCAGTAATAATGAATATTATTATTGGATTTCAAAAGTATATTGAAAGTATTAAGTATGGAAATTATGGGTGCTAATAACACCAAATATTGTGATTTCTTAAATTTCTTGGATACAATCATAGGTGTGTGACGTATTGTATGTTGTAGCATTTTATTTGGCAGTGTGTACTGTATGAAAGAATATCCAAATCATTTTCTGTCAAAATTAAGATTGTGTGCAACTTAAAATTTAGCATTTAAATTTTTTATTAAAAGAAAATTGATAGAAATAATGTTAAAATAAAAATTGCCATTCCAAATTCTGAGTTTCATTATCAGTTGGTACTGGACAGCATTGGTGTTGTCATCTTTTGTATATATAACAAGAATAATAGAGGTAACAGATTAGCTTTGAAAGCATTTTATGTATGAGAGTAATTTGTCTGGAGCAATAAAATGTCAATCCTTAATTATGTGATTTATTATTGAAGTTTTTAAAATATTAAATATTTTATCCACTGCATTACTAAATAATAAAAATTTTATAATAATAGGAATATCTTAATTTAAAACTTTATTAAAGTTAATAAATTGTTGAATTGATTATATAACTTTCTATTTTGATTTTTAGTATTTTATTACTGGATTCAATAGTCTTGATCTTCTATTGAATCCATTAACATATGCAGCATACATTTTAATTAAATAATTGATTACACAAAATATTGTTTTACCAGATTAACACCTCCTTTATTTCATTGATAACATTAATCAAAAATCACTCCTTTTCGATAAGCTTTATGTTCAGTGTATACAATAAGATATATGAATTTTATTCAAATTGGATATTATTTATGTAAGATATTGTGCTAATTTAATGTTCAAATCTAATTCATATCCTTTCCATTCCAAAATACCATATTTTTCAGCTTTTATAAAACAATGTGTTGTAGAAGACACATCCTCATTTTTTAAAAATAAAATAAAAAAAAAGCAGCTTAAAAAATTTATAATTCAATGCAATGAAAATTTAAAATTCAATAAAAATAAAACCTGAAAAACCAATAAAGAAAGATATAGGATTTATTATTATTATTAATCTTCAGATTCATTACAGATATGATCATAATTATTTAAGGCTTAAATGTATAACTAAAATTAATTTGTTACTTTAATAACAAATCTGGTAATTATTGAAAAGTATACTAATGATCCATTTTAACGATATATTTTCTATTCTAATATTTGTCATTTTCTGTTTGGTGGTCTGCAGACCTCTGAGAGTCCACAGAATCAACTTGGTTGATTCTGTGGACTCTCAGAATCAACCAAGACTTGGTTGATTCTGTGGACTCTCAGAATCAACCTTCTCTGTGGCTCCATGGTTTATCTTAAAAGGGGAGTTTATTAGCTGATGTAAACTATCCATTAACTACATTTTGTTAACAATTCGCAAACAATTCACCATAAATGTTATAGAAGAAAAGCTTGAAAATAAGCTTATGATGATGATAAATGTTCCAAATCATTAAAAAATAATATAGTGCACATTAAGTAACTTTGTTTCCATTATGTGTGTTGTTTTTAATTGTGAGTGAGTTTTTGAAATAGAATTTAATACTAGTAAAATATATATAATAATACATATTTTCAGAATAAAATAATTTTAGAAATCTTAACTGAAATAAAATATATTATCTATAATACCAGAAATAAAGCATATATTGTAGTATAAAATTGCTATTGCAGAAGTATTGAAATTCTGAAGGCTGATTTTTAATATAGAGTGCAAAAGCATCTATCTTTGTAGTGATTTTTAATATCAATAAAAAATTTATTCTATGATGAAATATATGGATTTACCTAAGATTTGTAAAGGGATCCTAAAGATCAAATTATAAATTGATATATATACTGTATATATATAAATACTAAAAATGAAACTATAAAATCTCTTTTTGCAAGGTAGTAATATTTGCTTGCTGTCTGCCTGATTATTTATCATTAAAAAAAAACTACACAAGTAAGTAATACTTTTTCTATTATATAATCCTCATGTTCAAGATAATCTTTGTTCTGAAGTAATATGGCTTGCTTATGAAGAACAATGATTTCAAATAGAATATAGTCAGGGCCGACTAAGAGGAGGGGGTTATGGGGCAAAATTCCCCGGGCCCAGGATTCATGGGCCTGGACATCATCCACAGTTTGTTTTTTTACACAATAATTAACCATAGAAGGACGGTGCTGAAAATTAGAATCCAAAGCGAGGTAAAAAATTGTCCAAACCTTTATAACTTTAAAATTACTTGGAGCCCATGGAAAAATTTACATGGGCTCTAAATAATTTTAAAGTTAAATTAGTTAAAATAATTTTGCTTTAACAGCTACTCTGTTATAACATTAAAAATCAAATTCTGAATGTCACCTTCACATGGACTGTCACCCTGAATAACCAACGACAACAGCATCTTTACCCATCACAGAAATTACACAATTGTTTAGAGAAATATTATCGCTTGCGGGGAAGCCAACATGACTGCTGATATTGAGATGACATCAGAGTAGAGAAATGGGTTAATCATCTCTCCTATCAATAGAAATTTCAAAATTTTTCAGTGTAATCTTAATGGCATTACTAAGGATAACAAGCTGAAACTCAATGAGCTTCTGGCTCTTGCTGACAAATATAATGCCAACATAGTTTGCATCCAAGAAACTAAATTAAGATCAATAAATAAGTTTATTAAATGCAAAGGCTTTCACATTATCCGACATGACAGGCCAGGCCAGGCCAGACAAATAATGATGGCCGCTTCTCCTTAATCAGGAAACTCTTTTTTAGAAAAATTGATATTGATGATGAGTATAACTTCACTGAAATACAGGGAATCCAAATCTTGGGAGCTAATAAAAAGCCTATTCATATTTTTAATTGTTATCATCCCCAGAGATATAACTAGGATTTTAGCGCCCATGGCAAATATATAGCTTGGCGCCCTTGGACTGTTCTTAAGGCGAATTTACAATATCCCTTAAGAGATTCTGGTGCCCTTGGACTGTTGCACCCTTGGCAACTGCCCAAATGCCAATGCCTAGTTATGCCTATGATCATCCCCCTAATAAATCTGGTCCAAATCTTAATCCCATAGCTCACCTTTTTGATTGATCGTCAGTTATTCTTGGTGACCTAAATAGAACATCATGTGGGATTCTGCCAAAACCAATCAAAGAGGAGAAGCCCTGAGTAACTTCTTTGATGAGACTAATTTTTTGACCTTAAACTCAAAGTGAACCAATTTATATATATCATTCTTCAGAATGATATATATATATAAATTGATTCACTTTGAGAACCGAAACATTAGATATTACTGCAGTTTCTCCTGCTCTTTATGATAAAGCTCTGGTCACTTGAGTCCTGTAGGCAGCAACCACCACCTCATTTTAATAGAAGTTAATCCAAGAGCACATAAAGGCAGTTACCAGAAAAGAAAAAAACCATTGGAATAAGGTTGGAATTATTTCAAGAAGGATTTAATTAGTGCATTACTTACTCAAACCGAAACTGATAACCCAATTAATGATTTTTACCATATGGAAATTGGCATTAATGAATGCAGTCAAGAAAAACATACCCAACGATTACAGAAAGAATGAAGAAAAATTCAGGAAAGAAATAACTTATTCAACCTTTTAAAAATCATTCTCATCTGATCTCAGAATTAAATATAATAAAAAAAATTCTGAAATTAAAAATTTAATTTTATCCAGAAAATGAAATGGCAAAACTTCTGCAAAAATTTAAACATTAATGTCACCAACTTCGAACTTTGGAAACTTAACAAAAGCGTTAAATCTGAAAGTTCCTCTTTTGATACTACAAGCACTTTTAAAGATGCTACTGGAAACTTAATTGTTGGAGAGACTGATATTGCCAACATCTTAGCATTCCATTTCCAAGATATTAGCATCATTAAATTTAATCCAAACCAGGATCAAAAAACTGCAAAGAAAACCAGAAAACTCAAAAATATTGCCAACTCCACAGTTAGAGTTAAGATCTTTTGTGATCCACATACAGCATCAGAATTTCAGGATGTGCTTAGCAGAATTGATTGCAAGAAAGCTTGTGGACCTGACGATATCCATGGTATTATGATAAAACATCTCTCACCTCTAGCTCTAGATTGGCTCCTTCACATTTATAATCCCAGCAACACAAGAAGATTACTGAAAATTGGAAAAATGCTTATATTATCCCAATCCTGAAACCCAATAAACCCTGAGACCTTCCAGAAAGTTACAGACCAATCTCTTTAACTTCTATTCCATGTAAAATTATGGAAAGAATGATATTACAATGCATTAATTATTTTTTAAATAAATATAACCTACTCCCACATTACCAAGCAGCTTTTAGAAAAAAACTATTCTATAACAAAAGAACTTTTATTCCTAACTCAGTCTGTTCATGATAATTTTCACTCTTCACCCACAAAGTCCACAATAGCAGCTTTCATTGACTTCACCAATGCTTTTGATAAGGTTCTGGAGATAAAACTTGTATATCAAATTATGTAAAATTGGTATAAATCATAAAATTCTAAATTGGATTTATGATTTCCTCAGAAACAGAAGTATTTAAGTCAAATTCAATAACTCTCTTCCAAAAACATTATCATCAGTCAAGGCCTACCATAACTGCTTACTTAAGGTAAGCAGTGATGGTAGGCCTGCTTACTTTAAGTAAGCAGACCTACTATAACTGCTCAGTTCTGTTTCTGGTAGCATTTTGAGTCTATTATTTTCGCTGTCTACTTAAATGATCTGGATAAAATTCTTGACAAACTTACAAAAAATTGCAGTGTTTGCTGACAACCTGGTTTTATTTGCTGCCAAAATAACTTAACTTCAGCACAATACCATCTCAATAAAACTCTTAAAGAGTTAATTAATAATTAATCAATCAAGCACTTTGGCAGGGAATTGTATTAGCATCACACAATAAAAATTGCAGGAAGAAGTGCTTTTGATTTATTATCAAATCCTCAACAACAACTAAAATACAAACATTCTAAAGAACGTCAAACTAAATGGAAACCTTAGTAACCATAGTAACAATTTCAAACAATAATCACAGATTAATATATAACTGAACATAATGTTAAAGAAAATAAACTGGTTAAAATACATTAAAACATAATTTGTACAATAAAAGAGAACATTATTAGAACAATTTTGGTTTATTTCCCACTCATACATGATTTCCAGGCATTGCTAATAGAAGTTTGATCAGTCTTAGTAATAGCTTTTGGTGTAGAGCTTCTGCTTGATTGATTATTATTTAATATACTGGCAGTGTAAAAGTGGGTTTTTAGTTACTCTTAAAGAGCTAACTAATTATGTCAATAAGTATAAACTAAAGATAAATCCTCATAAATCAGAAACTTATGTTTTTACTATAAACATCCGTTTCAGATCCTGGAAGCCAAACTGCTTTTTAAATAATCAGCTTTTAAAATTTAATTTTAATCCAAAATATTTAGGAATTAGTTTAAATCCTTCTCTTTCTTTCAATAAACATTTTTCAATTAACATTTTCAATTATTATGATAATCAGAATTATTTTATGATTTCAGAACTAAAAGAAGATTTAACATCTTAAAAAATATTTCAGGCATAGATTGGGGAGCTGACAGTAACATCATAAAGATAATATATATTTCTTTAATTAGACCTATTCTAGACTATGCATCTCCCATTTGGATGCAAGCTTCAAAATCTAATCTCGAAAAACTCAAAAATTTAATATAATGCCAGAATTATTTATGGATTAAGAAACACTACCCCTGGAAAAATTGCTGAGTTTGAAGCTAATCTCCTCCCTCTCAGCATTAGATGGCAAGAAAATCTCACAAATTTTATTGAAAGAAGATTAAATTTGCAGCATCATAGTACACACCAACCATTAAATAAATTAAAGAAAACTACTTTACATACTATTCATAAAATATAAAATTCCTGTCTTCTGCACAAATGAATTCTCAAATAATCCAATTCTTCTATCCAATACTTTAAGAAGAAATATCAGTATTAATCTAAATATTGGACAACATAACAACAAAAACTTAGAAATTCCTGAAGTTTTAAAAACCTTGGGACTTGCAAAAATTGAAGAATATGATAATGATTATATTAAAATTTTTACTGATGGTTCCAAGTACTTGGACATTGCCTCTGAAAGTGGAGGTCTCATTCAGAAAGGTAATCATACACAAAAATTTAAACTTACAAATTCCACTCCTGTTCTTCCTATAATGCTGAACTCATTGCAATAAATTTAGCTCTCCAACATCTTGAAAAAACTACTCTAGAGAAAGTTGCCATTTTCACTGACTCAACTGCAGCTTTACTTAGCATTAAGAACTGTTTCACTAGTCCTAATAAATTTCTTAAGGAAATTGCTAAAATTTAAATAAACTTCATAAAAACTCTATTATTGATTTTTCAATGGATCCCTTCATATGTTAGTGTGACAGGCAATAAAATGGCTGCACTCTTGAAAATTGAGTGGCTATAAACATGGAACCCATTGTCTTTTTATTTTTTTAAATACAATCAAAAACATACCTTAATTTGGAGATGTCTTGAAAATTTCAGTTATCAGTGGTACATATCAAATCAAAGGAACAATAATATCCTTTCCCATAAGCATGCTGCTATGATTTCTCACCTTAAATTGGGGCACACTAGGGATTCCTTTAAAAATGGTCAAAAGACTTTCCCAAAATGTACATACTGTAATAACCAGGATGCCTCTCTGGAGCACCTTCTTTCTTGCATTGGTGTCTCCAAGCAGGATCTATATTCTGATCCTCAAAAAATTGATAGGTTAATTTCCTGCAACCTCCATGACGTTGTATAATTAACAGTTTGGGATAATAAAAAAAATAAAAGACAGGATTATCTTCCAAAGAATATCAAATCATTTCATTTTCAATTGATTTATTAATATCTAAATATTGTAAAATTTACTGATATAATATTTATATAAATTAATTATATTTCAGTTAATCGCAATAAATACTCTTTACACTGCCATTAAAATTCAAATTGGAAAAAATTCAGCACTTTGACAGGAATATAAAGACAGCATACATATTTTAACTAGAAGTAGCGCTTTCGATTTTTTATAAACTAAATCATCTTCAGCTTCAAAGACAAAAACAATTCGATAGAACGTTGGCTAAATTTAAACGAGAAACTATGATAACATTTGATAAATATTAAAATAAAATAATACATAAAATATATTAAATAATAACATAATCAGATAAGGTGTTAATA
>WUQG02246074.1:0-20560 GCA_011317285.2 Androctonus mauritanicus | reverse complement strand
ATATATTTTTTTCTATATTACATCAGTTCAGTTTCATCAAAATCGGTGGGTAGTCAGCTGTGTCCTCTCCTTGTTAGTGACAATACAGTAACAATATTTTATTCCATAACTTGCATAATATATAAATAATATTTTCTAGGATTGTTTTTCAAACTTTTTTGATCACAGTCCACAATAAGAAATATATAAAAAAATTATCAGTTTTAAAGGCAGTTTCTACTAATTCAGTTAAATTATTACCATTATTATGAACTTGAAAAATATTAAATTCATCATCATTCAATTGAATAAACTGTTAACCAACATGTGCATTCTTGTCTTTCTCTCAACTATATTTCTCATTGTGTATTGCAATTGGCTATGGTATTTTTTGCAATATGTGCATGCCTTATTAAGGATTTGTGTGATACATTCTGAAATTTAATATTGTTTCATTTTTTAAATTATACTGGTCATAATCAAAAATTAAATTGATTTCATAATGTATTAATTAATTGCAATCCATAGTTTGAGAAACATTGTTCTAGGAAACTTATTGAGTCTTTTATGTTATATCATGCTTTATATAATAAATTTTGGTTTCTATACCATCATGATGATTACTCTGCATCTATCAAACATTTGCATGAAACACTACACCTTTTCTGTTAATCAATTTTGGCCTCTTCTGTTTGATGGAATCACTCGATTTGTCCAATTGGTAACAGTACACTTGTGAATTAATTGTGGAATTGTTTGGTTGAAGTTCAAAAAAATAATTCTCTTGAAATCCCACTAAACAGAGAACATCACTTCTTTGATGAATATCTGCTTTCAAAGTACTTGCAAGAGATGAGTCAGCTCACCTTTTCTCCTCCATGATCTCTTGCATTCAACATTGCTGTAAACAATCCATTTTTCATCACCAATTATGATTTGCTTCAGAAACAGATCATTTTCTTGACGTTTTAAGCAGCAAATCACAGATGTCAATGTAATGAAGCAAATTTGTTTCCTTGAGAACATGTGGAACTCAAATATTGAGTTTTGAAATGAAACTAAGTCATTTCATATGGTCATGAATGGTTGAATTTAACAAATTCAATCTCATAGCAATTTCTCGTGTTGTTATTCAGCAGTCTGCTTCAACCAATGTATTCTTTTTTATCTTCATCAGCTTCAATTGACCTTCCAGAATGCATCTTTAATATCAAAATTATCAGAATGAAATTTTGCAAATCAGTTTGGCATGGGCATTCTGTTAACATATCTTCTCCATACATTTCATATAACTTTTTTCTTGTTTGAACAGCATTCCTACCTTTTTTGGTATTAAAAAAGCGAAATATGCTGAAAATGCTCTTTTTGTTTTCCATTCTTGATACGACACCAGAAAAAAAACAATTGCACAGAATTGAAAAAGTTTTTTTTATAAATAAACCTTGAAATGTCAGCTATCAAAATGTATAATAACATAATGACAATATGGCTTAGAATGAAATTGGCAGGTTAAAAATACAACTAATACCACTTGTGGGAAAAAAATGAAATCACTTTCTGAACAACCCTATATTTCATAATTAGATCAATTAAAAATTTCTTATTTCAGAGATTTGAATAAAAAGTTCTGATTATAATACAAGGGTTTTTTTAGTGTAATCTCTGCATCTTGAAATATTGCTATAATATAGTAAATAACTGTAGTTTTTACATTGTATTTGTTGCTAGACTATTTTGTTATCACATTTAAAATTCTTGGAGAGTTTTTGAGATTTTCTGAAATTTGAAGATGAAATAATACATTCATAAGTACAAAAATTCATAACTTGAGGAGTATCTATATGTTGTTATTTATTATGGTATAACTAAAACAGCATTATTCATAAAACAGATAAAATGTATATAAGATACACTCACAGGAAGTTAAAAACTAGAAGAGATGAATATAAGAAAAATGTGGAGAAAAGAGAACTGTACATAGTTTTAGTGCAAAGAACAGCTACTTGTAATATCAGTATCAAATAAGACCAGGCAAAAGTAATGAAAATGATTGATGATAAAGAACAAGGTAAAATAGCCAAAGTTGAACAGATACACAAGAAAAGACTGAAAAACAAACATGATGTTAATATCACCCAATCTGAAGACTTAAGTACAGTGTTGAATTGGAATGCAAAATATAGCTAATATCTAAAATTAATCTAGAGATCATTAAAAAGGAGTATAATATCACAATGTTTTAATAATGCTATGCTTATTTATAGTTGTGTACTTAACCTGAACAGTTTTAATTCTTTAAATCAGGGGTCGGCAACCTTTTCTGGACGGTGGGCCATTTTCAAAAAAAAATATTTTTAAGCGGGCCACACAGTCAGATGTTTTGTAATATAGTATGTAGCTTAAATAGGTTTTTTTTAATCAAATATAAATATTATTTAAAAAAATAAAAAATAAAATAAAAATTTGTAACAATTTTATTTACATGCCATAATAACATCAGAGA
This sequence comes from Androctonus mauritanicus, assembly GCA_011317285.2. NCBI lineage: Eukaryota > Metazoa > Arthropoda > Arachnida > Scorpiones > Buthidae > Androctonus > Androctonus mauritanicus. The sequence goes on along the minus strand of WUQG02246074.1, from coordinate 18,078 downwards.
ACAAAAAAAATTCTGGGGATAGGGTAAATATTCCAATGCGAATCCTAGTCTCACTTCTTTGTGAACATTTGTCAACCGATCATTTATCACTGGTTGATGGCGATAGTAGCTGAATTCTCTCAATCGATAAAAAATAATAATAATAATGATAATAATACAATCAATAAATATATTTCATAATATAACAAATAATAATAATACAATAAAAAATAAAAAAGCCTTCCTAATTTTTACTTTACCATATAAAAGTTATATTGCTTGGTGGGCCGCACAAAAACTTGCAATGGGCAGTGCATTGCCGATCCCTGGCTTAGACAATAAACTCCAATGTTATAGCAACAAACCTGATTTTGAAATTAATTCTGAAGATGTTTTCAAGATGCTGTACTTCCATGATGAGGAATACAAATTTGATGATTTTATTGAAAATAAAACATGCTTGAAGAATTGATTTTAACCCAAGCCTGCAGATCAGATTATGACAATTTGAAAATCAAAGGACATGGATTCACTTAAGCAACATTATGATTCTTTAGGACATTGATTCAAATGAGCAATAAACAATAGCAACAAAGCAAGGAATAAATGCTTGATTCCTTTTAGAGGATTCTGAGAGAAAAGAAATAGTTATCAACAAGATTCAGTGCTTGATTCAAAAAAAATTGAGCACTGAACCTTGCAAGATAACTATCTTTATAGCTGTGGTCAAAGCTTTGTTTATCACAATTTCTATTATTGAATATTAGTGATTATTCAGATGCCCTGGCTATAGTTCAATAGAGAATGCCCCTTTTCCCTTAAATTTGATTTATCAGGTTTCATATTTTTTGTGAATCTTTCATAAATTTAGAAAATAAGAATACCTGTTTTTCTTGTTCAAAATTTTTGGTTTAGAACCAATTATTCCATTTTAACATTGCATTTATGGGAATATTAGCTTGATTTATGTCATCTTAAATAGCATTGCTTTGTTACATTAGTCCACCTACAATATAACTATGGGAGATTCCTGTATTCATTTATATTTATATAATTTATTAAAAACAGTATATTATTAATTTAAAAATATTCTAAGCAATATTATTTCAAATCATTAAAATTTTTTCCATAATCATAAAATGAAAAGTATAAAGTAGTACATGTACATAAATTTTGAGAATACAATAGGTAATTTTTATTAAAATTAATTCAAAATATATTTTAATTAGATAAATGATATTTAAATATTTATTAAATACTTTATGAAGTTATCAATTTCAATGGAAAGCAATCTATGATAATGATTGTGTTGTTATGTTTATAACAATATAAAATTTAGATGCCTGAATGAGTCTTTTGAGTACTTTATAAAAAAATCTATTAATATGAAATAATATAATTTTAATTATTTATTACCCTGTTTTTTAATGATATTTTATCTACAAATATAGTAGAAACTCAATTAACAATATAAATTCTATGTAAGCTAGTACTATTTGAGATTATTAATCAAATAAAGAAAATAAAATATTATGGACTTAATTCATTAGATGATGATCATAAAATTAGAATTTATAACATTTAATCAAGCAGTTTTAAAAATAACTTTATAATAATATATTACAGCATTATTATTGTTACTATCATCATCATCATCAGAAATATGAGTAAATAATAATAAAGTATTAATAGTTACATAATTAAAACATAAACAGAAGTATGACTTATAACTGTTACACTTTTGTTTAAAGCTTTGCATGATTTTGGAGCTGCCAGAATATTTCAATAAAATTATCATTTTTGTATTATGTTCTTGTAATCTTGTGTTTATTAAGTTTATTGTGATAATGTATAGTGTTCTAATAAAGATTGGTAATGGAAAATCCATAAATTTCCAACATTTCCAATCATTCCAGCTTATGAGCGTGGGATTCATTTTGAATCCCATCATAGATTGAGGACTATTTATATAAGAAAGTCAAAATAATATAATATGTATTATAATGTATGTAAACTGAAAATTGTATTTTAAAATAAAAATATTTTCATCTATATTTAAATTTATTTCTTTATTAAATGATGCAAATCATAAAATTTGATTGATATTTTATAGGTTTACTTTTAGTATTCATAATAGTTGAAATTCTCTAGGACATTTAAGTCACTGATAAATATCAATGTCATGATATTAAATTTTTATAAAACAATCTCACAGGTCTTTTTTTATATCTTGATTGCCATTTTGATAAAAATTTTCATAATGAATACTATTACTAATAAATTGTATTATAGAGCTAGGCTATAGTGTATTTTCCCATAGACCAGAGCTCAGCAAACTTTTGAAATGGAAGAGTCAAACCTATCCCTCACAACAATTTATGGTTCTTAAATAATTTTTAAATTATTCAAAAGTCATAAATATATTTTTAAAATAAGGAAAATTTAAAGTAATATTATAATAACTTATAATATTAATTACATCTTTAATAAATGAAGAAAAAAATACAAAAAATTGCTTTCATTGATTTTAATCAGTATGAGCAATAAACTCATGTCTTTCTTTTACCTGCTTTGTTATTAACATAAATACGAAAAAACGTCAATATAGCACTTCTCAGCAGTAGTTATACGTCTTTTCGTAATTAGAAATTAAAAGACGTATAACTATTGCTGAGAAGTGCAATATTGACGTTTTTCGAAGAAAATATAAAAATTATATCATCATATAGCTAATATAATACAATAATATAATGCAAATATTGACAATGCTCAAATATTTAAACACTTTGGCAAATCTCCAATAATATAATTTCTTTTTAATTGTAAAGTAAAAGTATTTGATTTTTTAATGTTTATAAATATTTAAATATAATTTTTTACATCTAAGAAATATGATTAGTAATAACCTTTATAACTTATTTCATAATTTAATTTTAATTTTTCATTTTTTTTTTAAATAAAAGTTGATTATAAAATTTTAAAACAATTATTATGATATTAATAATAATGATACATGATGTTTTTGTTCAATGAGGTTTTGTAAATATAAGCTTTTGTTCATATGAAATTTTGTCTGAATGGACTTTTATGCATTGCAGTTTTGTCCTATGGTCATTTGAGTTTCTATTCAGCCATAGACTATAAATTAGTCATTTTTTTGAACTAATTAGCCATTCTTAAGCATTTGTAAAAATATTAAGTATTTTGCAAATTAATCCTTCAATAATCAATTTTTCTTCTATTCAGAAAAAATTATTTCAGGAATTTTTTAAAAAAATAATAGTCAAAGTTAATTGTTAACAGTAAGTTGAATACAGAAAAAGGAAACTCACTGGCAAAAATAAAATTGATAGAATAAAAAGTTAACTATCTTATTATGAACTAATTTCAGCAGATTAGGTGCAATAAATGAATAAACATATAGCATAGAGATTATTATTCAATATTCCATCACAAATTCATATTTTCAGAGCTACTTGACTTCCTGTTTATTTTAAAATAGCAGTAAATCAAATTAATTTTAATTGTAATTCCAATCACTTTTTGATATATTAATTAAAATTCAATTTATGATTAAATTGAATTCAATTTATGATTTTTGAAAAATCTACTGGTAATTACTGTTTTATGAATTTTGTCTTTAATTTTATTTTAACATTTCAGTTGGATGAATGAATTAATTAATATTTCATATATTCAATTATGATAATATTTAAATTTATCAAAAATTAAATTTATATTTAACTTTTATCAATAAACCAAAATGACTTGAAACTTATAGCACTGTTAAAAACAAAAAAAAAAATTACTATTGCAGTTGAATTTTCATTAAAGATTCCATAAGGATCTAGTTCTTTATTAATAACTATTATCTATTTACAGAGCTTAACAGTAATACTGTATTATGAGGTAAATACCTTTGCTTTGTTCTTGATTAACTGTAAAGAAGAATACCATAGCACTATGAGCAAAGAGAATTTTATTTTGGCATAACGTTTTCGGACATAATGTTTAGTCCCTCTTCAGTGCCAACATCAGCTTACAATTAGAACATTAGAATATTTAATCAAGAACAAAGCAAAGGTATTTACCTCAGTCTTATTAATGGTTCTTGGTGTGGAGTTTTTGCTACTGTAGATGGTACAGTAGCAAAAACTCCACACCAAGATGGTCAGCCTCTACTATATTTCCTTTCTTTGGGTCTTCCTGTTTCATTAGGAGTTTTGCGTCTTCCCATTTTACTGTAACATCGTTAATGAGGGCTCTTTGGGCTAGTGCTGTTGTATTTGTAGACTTCTCAATATCTTTTTTATGTTCTTCTATTCTTTTATTCAGGGATCCTGCAGTGTAGTCTATATATCTTATGTTTTGATTCAGGTCATTATCTGTGGTGGGAATTTCATAGACCCCTGATAGAATGTTGCGATCATATTTATCTTTGTCATTTCGTAAACAATTAAAAAGGGTATTTCTCCTCTTAAAGACAATCTTAGAGCCAAAAACCCAGCATTTTGGCAAGAAATTTTTTATTTCCTGCCAAGTGCTGAGTTTTTTTGAGTAGAATTTTACTGGCAGTGTAAACAATATTTCTTGTGATTATAGTTTTTGATAATTACTATATTAAAATTTTTCTTTTCATACGGGAATACAAAGTCTGATTATAATGTATCCTTTATTCAGGTTTATTTATATCTTTTACCAATCATCTCTATGCATTGAGGATTTCCAAGATCTAAGTCATATTTTTATTCCAGTTCTTAATATTTGTCTGGATAATTCCCATACTTTCCCAATGTATCTTGATGATATACTGCAACAATTACTAGCTAAGAGCTGTTGTAAGTTTTCTGTATATAAGATCAGCCTTATGTTCTTTAATCCTTGATCTCAAATTCCTTTCTGTGTAATCAGTAGAGACCTCTTCTCTACTTAATGAGTATTCCTTAAAAGAATCTTATAAACCCCATCTTTATTCTTATCATCATACCAGTCCTTACTTCTAATCAAACTGAAAGTAGTTGGGTTCTTTTTAAAATCTAGGGTGTAATTGATATTCTTGGCATATTTCTGTACCCACAAGGTTTCATCCATACTCCTAAAATTATTGAACCAATCATCCAGACTTCCCATTCTAATACAAATTCCTTTCAACTTTACCATGTAACTTCCTTAGGAAGTTTTCATTGTATCTGTGTTGTATTACTATTCTGTTGTTAATAAACATGCAAAAATGAATCAATACAGTATAATTTTTGAAATTAAATTTGCATCTAATGAGATGAGTGGCCTTGATAAATATTAGAATAGATTTGTGAATTTGAATATTAAATCACTGCATTCACTGATATTGAATCTGTTTCTCTGTTTGCTAAAAAGTGCATTCATATAATATCCAGCTTTAATTGTGCACAGCAGTAAGAGTTTTAATATTTTAGGTAAAATAGACTGAGATTACATAGAACTAAAAGAACTATAAGGATACATAAAAAAAAATCTGTATAAAAGTTATGAATTTATTAATGATCATTATTTAATTTTAAACTGGAATTACATTATAAAGAAATCACAAAAGATAGGAACAATATTTTCTTCTATATTTAATACAGAAGAAAATGCTTAACCCATTGAAGTCTGTCAATGTGTAGACATGTCAAGAAAGTGGAACGAAAAACGATAACTAAAGATTAAATAAAATTCACTCTAAGTTATACAGTGGGCCATCATGGGATATTTTTTTTGTGTTTATTGGGTAAAAATCTGTGCCTCCAATGATGGGTGCTGAATTTTCCATTTGCTGAAATTTCTTTTTAAATTCCATTCTAAAGATAGAAAATGTGAATGGATTTGTAGAATTTGGATTATTTTTCATTGAATCTTATTGCTTTTGCTTTCTTTTCTATTATATTTTAGTAATCTTATTTTAATTTTAGAATAAGATAAATTTATTTTGAAATTTTAAGTAAAATATGGAATTTTAGTATGATGAATTGTAAATTCATGAAACTAAAAAAATGTTGTTGATAATACAAAAATTTTGGTTAATTCTGTTAAAATAAATAATATTTTTACTTATTTATTTATTGTTTTACTTTTTCAGATAATTTAGTAAAATAACAAAAAATTCTAATATAATCAACACTCAAACTATAAAAAAGGAGCATGGCACTTTTATTGTTTTATGGTGGCCAATCATTTTGCAGGAAATCACAGACAATCCTACTTTACTGTACTGCATATGGTATTGGATATAGTGTGTCAACAAAGCATCTCAAGGTCAATTAGAATAGGGCAGAAAATATAGCTGTTTATGTACAAAAGTGAATGATATATATATGTGTCATGTTTTTGTTTATAAATTCAAAAATTTATAAGAAATTAAAATAAAAATTATTGAAATGAAGAAAAAACATATCAATAAATATATTTTATTAAAAAAAAATGACAATATTTTGATAAATTTTTGTCTTTTTTCAAATAATTAATTAATTAGTTTAATTAAAATTCAAATCCATGTAACAATTAACTGCTTCTAGCTTCAATAAACTAAATAATGTAAAAAACCAAGCACTTATCAGTAGTGTAAGATTAAAGTTCTTTAATTTAAATTAATTAAATGTTTTCAGTGTTTCCACTTGCCATCATCAGGTATAAATTCTAAGCACAACAAGACTAACAGAATAAGAACAAAAATTAACATAAAAAATAGTAGAACATGGAATATAAAATTTGAATTTCAATAACTTATGTTACTATAGTTACCAATAGGTAGGATTAGGTGCTGTATCTAGCTAAATGCATGTACAAGAGAAATTAATTAAATTACAAAAAAACTAATTAATTACGTATTGAGAAAAGATGTTGGGAATCCTTAATTTATTTAATGCTTATTGAGTCCGTATTAAGTTTTAACATGCATCTCCTCAATTCATTAAATCGGTTTGATTTAGCATATACCTCCAAGCAGATAGTAATTCTTTCACTGGCCTATTGTTCACAAGTGGGTGGTCTTGTTTTCGTAGAGTTATTTCAATGGTTTCCTGTAATATTTGGCTGCCGAAGCAATTGGTTTTATTATCCTTGCATCATTCCATCCTATCTGTACATTTTTGCTATATGCTTCTTCTGCCAATCCAGTTATTCTACCTGCTTCAATATCTTTTCTATGCTCCATTACCTTCTATGCTAGTGTTCTTTTTGCAACACTGATGTAATTGGCTGTTTTATTTTCAGTACGATAACAAATAGGTATATTGTATACTCCTGGTTTCTCACATTGCTTCCGTGGGTCTTTTTTGTTTCGGAGAGCATTGAATAGTGTTGGTGGTCTGGTGGCAGCTACTTTTCTTTTGGTTTTACGTGCAATTTCCTTTATAATGTTTAGTTTACTAGTTTGATGTGGTACTGTTATGTATCTTTTACTTTCCGGTTCAGATTGGTCAGTGTTTCTTGTTTCTCTCTTCAGGGGTTCTTAATCCGATGATGTATGTTACTTAGGAAAGTCTTTTTATGTGTGTTTGTGTCCTGCTTTATATATATATATACACTCAGTCTCATTTTTCAACTTGTCCTCTGTTATGTAATTATATGCTCTCCTGAAATAAAAGTTAAATAATCATATTTTGCTATCTACAAATGATATGTTAATATTCATAGATTTATTGAAAATTTGCAGTTTTTAAATTACAATATTTTTATTAATTTTTAAGATATCTTGTTAAATTTTTCAGTATATTTTCCATCTGTCATGCTTCCTACAGTTATGTAAAAAGATATAAAATTTTGACAATTTTGACTTGGGAAAAGAATTTAATTTTCTATACTTCACTTTCCTTTTATAAAAGCATTAATTTTTGTTATAACGAAAAAATATTTATGTACAGATACTTCTTACTTAATGACCTACCTGTTTAATTATTGCTCGAATTTAAATCCAAGCTTACGATTTTTTTAATGGAAAATTTGATTTTCTCCTATATGCCTCACTTATGACTTCCATTGCATGTAATTCCATGCACTCATAGTTCTAAAAATCTGACGAAGGAAAATATTTTGTGAATAATTATGATACAAATTTTTAAATTGAAATTTTTTTCCAATACTTTCTAAATATATATGAACAAATAGCTTAGTGATCAATTCATTCTACAAATAAGTCTTGGGAATGGAATTCAGCCATTAAGTGAGGAGTGCTTTTATTTTAAACAAAACATATATTCGATTTTGTTTTCTTATACTTATTTTTTTTGTTATTTTTAAAAGAAATTTAGTTTTTTTTGTATAATTTTTTTGCATTTCATTCAATATTGATATCTGCTATTTTCTTAACCAAGAATCCTTTACTTCTGACATATCTCTATTTTATCTTTCATACTTATATTTAACAAATAGAGTGGGAACGACATTTAACAGAAACATCACATAGCTTACCTAGATGGCAATAGGGAGGAAACACCATGCTCATCTCAGTTTGTTTTCTAAGCTTTAGATCTATTTTCATATTACTAAATCTCTTTACTTCACACAATAAAAATGTAATAATGAAACTATGAAATTAATAAATATTAAGTATATTTTTCATTTATTTTAATTTATAAGTCATTTACAGTTGATCCTTTGTTCTAGTATGTATGCAGTTGAAAACAAGACCTGAAAGTAACAGGACTTCAAGGTCAAGTGATTTATGGCTACAGGGTGGTAAGTAGCCATAAATGCACAGACGTTTTATAGAAGACTTATTTAGATATTTTAAAGTTTTATATTTTTCTTATATATGATATGAAAATCAAAATGATAATATATAAATTTTAAAATAAAAAATTTTTTCAGAATTTTAAATAAAATTAAAGCATTTGAATATAATTCCAACAAAAGTAATTGATTAGAAAAATTTTCTGAAGTTATCAATTATATTATAAAAATGCTAATATTAATTAATATTACTTCCTGTCACTAATTTCCATATTAATTTAAAAAATTTCAAAAATAATATAATGAAAATTTGCTAAATAACAGCAGATGTCCTTACTAAACTACTGTCAGATTTTAGAAGGATAAAATTACTTCACCAGAATAATTATAAATAAAAAGTAAATAATTAGAATATAAAATTATGCACACAGGCCATGAGATGAAATTAACTTAAGAGCAGAATTCTTGCATTGTGTTGGTGAAGTGTTAAGAAAGAAGAAATAAAATTAATTAGAAAGGTCTGGATTAAATCTTCACACAAATAAAATTTTCTTCCTTTTCAGTCATCTCTCTATGTGAGTCATTAAGATTTTTGCTATTTTAACTTCACTTTTTCACCTCCATTCATAATTTTGATTTTATCCTTTTTATACTCTTAAGGATAAGCACTCTGTAGACAGAATAAAGAATTTATTAATAAATTAATAAATTCTTATGGTCTGTAGTACTTTTAACTTAAAAATATCCTTATTAGCAGCAAAAAATTCATATTAATTAACACTTACACAGAACATTAATTGAATATTATTTAAAAATTTAATATAAATCATAACTATGATTTTGCACTGATGATGATTTAATAGCTATAAACTCACTTTCATAATACTATAAATATCATATATTTATAAATAAAATAAAGAAAAAAGTAAATAATTTAAAGTAAGTTGTAAAGATGACTGTGTGTTATGCTTTTAACAATCCTGGAGATCTATATACATTACAGTAAAATAAAAATTATATTTCTTTTCAAATAGAAAATTATTTATGATAAAGTTAAAAGCTAAAAATAAAAGAAAATAAGCATAATGGAACAACTGTAACAGATGCCTATTTATAAAGTTTTATGGGAAAGCATATTTAACTACTAGGAGCAATACAAAATTAAATCAAGGATACACTTGATTTCCCTCATTCACAATTCTCTAGTGTCCATATTCCTAGTGCTGACATGGTTTCTGGCATATTATCATTAATAACGTGAGTAGTATATTTTTGTTTGACTATTTTCAATGCTTCTGCATTCTAATTTCTCGTACATCCTGCATACTTTTTACCACTTCTGCCTTCTGTTGTTTAGGTTGTTTCATAAAATATCTAATTCTATCCAAGTTACACTGCCGCTTAGTTAAAAATTAAACTTATCAGCACTATGGCAGGATTAATAATATAAACATCGTAAAAATTACGCTTTCGATTTTAATGATTTTCATTAAAATCGAAAGCGCTTCTTGACGTTTTTTGTAATTTTTACGATGTTTATATTTTTAATCCTGCCATAGTGCTGATAAGTTCAATTCATAAAATATTTTCATCAATTAATTTCTGTAGGAATTAATTGACAAAAATATCTTAATTATATCTTTTATCAATTAATTTCTGTAGGAATTAATTGATAAAAAGCAAATTTCTCTAAAGTGAATCAATGCCCTTTTTTTAGTGCATATAAAAGTCTAAAAACATTTACACTATCATCATTCATTAAGTATGCAATAATGCTAGGCCTAAAAAATTTGGATGACTGTAAAATAAACATTAGACTGCGTGCTCTATTTTCCAATAGAGCACTCAGTCTAATGTTAGTGCTTCTATGATTTTAGTGGTCTGATTTTTGTCCTTCAAGACAATAAAGATGTTGTCCATGTATCTTACAAAGTATTTAGTATATTGAAGGAATGTTTGAATTGTTGTGCTTTTTTTAAAATGTATGATCATTTCAGCCACCAAATCTGCCATTGGCCTGCCATATGACATTTGAAAATTTAGTTTTTGAACACTGTAACATAATTATACTCAAACATTGAATTATTTCTGGCATTTCAACTACTTATATATGCTTATGTTGCATAACTCATCCTCTGATTCTGTATCACTATCATTTCTTAGTAACTTATATCATATGATTATTTATAATGCCTTCTTTTAGTTTTTTAACAAGTTCTATCAACAAACAAAAGGCATGTCTATTGGTCACCCAATGCTTGAATAAAACTTATCTGTTTAAAGAAGAAAAATGTCTGTCTAAATATATTCCAAACATAAGACTTTGTTTGCTATGTGGACAGTATTTTGATTGTCTGAAGAAATCATAATACACATGAATTTATTGATAATTTTATTGGTAAATCATTTGGGCTCAACTCCAAATAGATCAACTATTGTCAGATCAAATACACTTCTTAGACATTTTTATAGAAATATCAGGCCTAGATTTTTGCTATGTCTATGTATGGAAAAGATACTTATGCACAATATTTATTCCAACAGAGTCATAAGATCCACCATTCTATAAAAAAATAATTTTTAGGCTACTTTTCAAATGCTTTTTAATTTACACATTGCAGTCTCATGGAATTAAAGTATAATGAATTTAATATTATACAATCAAGGGTTTTAAACTTGGCTTTAAATTTAAATACATGCATAACATCTTTAAATCTGTTGAAAATACACAAAATAAATATCAACAAAGAGTGAATCTAGATTATTTATTTCAGTTAAGTATGATTCTGCATTAGTTAAAATTATGAAAATAATAAGTTGGAACTTAAAAAATTCCCCTATAAAGCTTATACTAAGCATTAAAAAAGTTAGGGATATGAAGTCTCATCAAATGCAATCAAATGTTTATGAAATACCTATAATAGATCAATGAACAAATAAAAAAAAATATAGGAAAGAAGTGTTGGATTTAAAACAAAGACTATTAGAACTAACTACATACACTGTGTTTCTTCAGTATAATACAGAATCAAAGCCCATTAAACACAGTACAACAATTTATTTCAGTATTTTTTAATGTTTTCGGACACTACACTTTGTCCCTCATCAGTACTGGTAACTGCTATCTATATACTAACATTCGAAAATTCAAAGCAAATTACAAAATGTTTTTTAAAAAGAATTAGATTCGAACAAAATTTTTAAAAAAGAATTAGATTAGAATACAAATATATTTTAAACCGAAATAAATTATTGTACTGTGTTTAATGGGCTTTGATTCTGTATTATACAAAGACTATTAGAGCATCAATGTGATATAGCTAATGGTGACCTTTACAAAGCAATTTTATCAAACCAACTTAATTGTCAAATGGGACTAAGTTAAAATTATTAAGAATGTGTCTGCATCAGCAGAGGCAAAATTAATTGAAGCTATACAAATCTTAAAAAGAAAAGAAAACATACATGTGTCATTAATGAAAATGTTCCAGAAAAATCTACTTGTGTCTTGGATTTATAATACAGGAAAAAATAAATTAAAAACTAATACTATATTATTATAATAATTAATCTTTAATAATATCAATAAGTTTAGATTGTAATATACTGCTACTCCCTGGTATCAAGTTATTAAGTGAATACACTACAGTGTATTCACTTAATAACTTGAGTAGTGTATTCACTTAATAACTTTAATAATATCTCTGTAAAACTGTAATTATCATTTTATTTTAAAATCATTTTTCTTTTATACCTAGGCTTTGTGTATAAATTGCTGCCCTGTAAAAAAAAAAATAATAATTTTAATTAAGAGGCATTTCATGTTTGAATTTATATATTTTTTTGTAATTCTATTTATTAAATTTGTATTTACTTTTTAGAAAGCAGAACTGTCTGCATTATGTTTAGTATATTTTATTTAATTTGTTTTTGAGGTTGATAATGGCAAATCCTAAATGTTATCCTAGATATATGCTTTTTTAATAAATTTCCTATTAAAAGTGGGCTTGTGCTTTGAATTTTATACATCTAGTAGATATATTTAATTGTTATTACAAAAAAATTAACCATGAAGAAATACTTTATTTAATATTATGAGAAATGATAAAGCTAAGTTTAAATGTACTAAATTACCAGGAATTTATGAAATTCTTATCCATAACAGATATTGATGAAATATGTTGATTACATTAGAGATCATTGTTCAAGTGTTTAAAAGAACATAGAGAAGATATTAACTATATTGCACAGAAGAAAATGCAATCCCAGAGAGCTCTGAATTATGATGTCACTGTAAAGTGGGAATAAGTCAAACTAATAAGAGTCATGGAAAACTCAACTCAAGGTAAATTTGCAGAGAATTTGCAGATTTACAAAACAAAACTACTATAGAACAATTTAGCAGTGAGTATTTTGGAACCAGGATCCATAAGAATTCGTGATTAATCCAATAAATATTGTAATTAATAGTTATAACATTATCATCACATATATAAATAATGTTACATATAGGAGTTATAATTATCATATAATCCATCTATGTAATTCATTAGGAATTTTTATGTACGATTAACTTGTTGTATATTATTTGTAATTGTTATTTTGCCATTGGTACTTAGTACCTAAGAATTGTAAATATATTAAGTCTGTAATAAGGAAGAACTGTTTCTTGATTAATTTAAGGATCACTTAGTCAAAACAAAAAGTATTATGAGCCATTCTAAGAATATCAGTATACTCTCTACTTTATCATAAAAAAAAACAATAATCAAATCAAGCAAGACTTAAAGCAGGAAATATTAAACTTTATAAAAAACCTCAAATAAAATTTTTTATAAAGTTTAATAATTCTGGCTTTAAGGCTTGTCTGATTGTGTTTTTGTTATGAGCATTTATCTTAATAGCAGAAATATGATACCATGGCAGCAGATTTTGTTGCTTAGTAACTACATCAGCTTTTAATGAATGATATAGTAACCTTAGCAATATTAAGAATATGTTATGTTAGGGGCAGTTTCTGAAATTGTTTTAAATTCCTGGTCGATATTCCTTATTTAAGTTTATGCAAGTGATTTATGTGATGTGTAATAGATATAGATTTATTATTTATATACTGAAGAAACATTCTTACATTGAAATTACTATCTTGGATGTTAAAACTATATAATAAATTTTCCCTGCTATGGAGCTGATTATTCATTTTAAACAATACAATATTTTAAAATGTGAAAATCTTTATAAAATTTAATCTGCATTTAATGAATATAAATTTGTATATTATATAGGATTTATTGCATTCCTATTAAAAATATGATTACTTAAAATTATTATAAAATAATTAAAAATTTTTAAAAATTATGAAATTCTTCACTTTTGTCTGTTACAAATATAGAGTAACTGCCAATATCTCCTTTTTTGATAATTAGTTATAAATTAATAAAATATAGTACAAAATTCATTTCTGTTCAGTTACAAGAAATAAATTCTTTTGATTTTTAAGAAAAAAAACAAAAATTTTTCTTCAATCATAAAGTAGTTTATGTCAAACAATAAGCAAATTGAAAAACAACAAAATGCTGGTCTGTCAATGACCTAAATTTGATCCTACTTCACCTTGGCTGAGCACCAGTGTGTTAATGTGCAGGTTTTTACTAAAAAATTCATTATAAAACATTGCAGTCAATCGATATGAAAGAAAAATATTTATTATTGATTTTAATGCAGTCACTATTGACAGATTTACTATACCTGTATCAATGATGCAAAAATGTCTACAACTGTGCTATGATGCTGAAATATCTGTGTTAACAGTTAAACATAGTGGCCACTATTGTATATCTGATCTCTTAATATAAGTATAAATATAGTGATTCCTGATATTTCTGTTTATCTTTTTGAAGTTAATTTCTGACATAAAATTTGTGCTCTCAAAATTGCATGTGCTTATCCAGCTTTCTATTCCCACAGAAGGAGAAACAAATAGCCTTCCTCAATTAAAGTACAGATCAAAATGGTTTTTACTTGAGGCAGGCTATGTGGATAGCCAAAAATGTTTTTACAAAATTGAATAAATTGTACACTCTTATTGAATGTGTTTATCTTTACTTTTATTCAGATTTTGAAAAGAGTTTATTAACTTTTACTACAAGAGAACTCATAGTAAAAGTTAATAAAACTTTCCAATAATTAATTCATGATTACAAAATATAAAAGTTACATTATATTATAATGTAAATTTTAAATATGATATATTTTGCAATCTTTGTAACATATCTCTCTTTTATAATTAGAATATATACATTATATATAATGTTTTTAATTTTACTGTAATAATTATGTAAGAATTTGTATAAGGAAGTATATTTTATGTAATGTTGACAAATACAGTTTGTGCCAAAATATACAGTACTGAAACAAAAAGATGAACAATATTATCCTGTTGTCATCTGTTAGTTTATTTCTCTTGAAAAAACTAACATACACACTATTAGTGTGTTCATTTACCATGGTGTGCATAATGTAAGTGTTTGAATTGTGCAACTGCCTCACTGTAGACAGTGTTCATATCATTCATGTAAAATCTCTAACATATCTCAGAACAGAGGTTGCTGCAGACTCCTGTAAATGAGACGATTTTCTCAAGTAATGCAGGCAAAGATTTTGATGGATCTTCACAATTGAACACATTTTCATTTAACATTCCCCACAAGTAGCCATCAAATGTATAGTATAAGATCAGGGGAATGGGATAGGTATGGAAAATCAGTACCATATGAAATGATTTTTCCTGCAGAATGGCTAGAAATTTTTAAGCTGTATGGCTGGTTCCCCTATCCTCTTGATATCACTGTCTATTCATATGAAGGCCCTTTGCATGACAGAATCTTCTCAACACGTACTTGATTCTCATTTGTCAAAACAGTTACTGGTTGACCAGACTTCCTCTTCTGTTGACATAGTACACTACTAGTATAGCAGATTTTTCTGAACAATAGATAGCATAACTGTGTTACTTGATACTTTTTTATTAAATCTCTTTTGGAACCTTTGTTCTACAATCTTTTCAAACTTGGTCCCCCTTCGTGATCATTTCTATATGAGTGGATATAATATTCAACTATAAATGCATTTTCCTCCATCAAGAGACCGATTTCCTACAACAATTGCACAACTCAACTTTCTTTTCACTAATGGAAATATATGCAGCTAGCATGATGCCATGTCTACAAACACATATGCATGTTTGAAATGCATAAGTTTCAGTATTGTATATTTTGGCAAATACTGTAAAAGCATGATTAAACTATATTCATGCAGTCACTAACCTCTTATAAAATAATTGTTTAGTTTAATGCAATACATTGATTTATGACATAGTATTTCAGATTTTTTTAGTTATATTATAATTACTAAATTTTCTTTAAACACTACTTATACTTTTATATAATATTTACAGTCCAATATAGCACTACTAGCAGTTAAGATAAATTTTTTTATTTTCTATATGTGCAAAATGTTTTTGGCATTTGTAGCCATCTTCAGGCTGCACAAATTAGAACAAATTTTTTAACAACCGAATATTCTATGCATCCTTGAGCGACCTACATGCGATGGAAAAACAAAGCGACGAAGAAAAATAGAGCTGTAAAAATATTTGTTTCGCGTTCTCGTAAAATAGTGAACTGGTGTGTGTACGCGTGAATTTATCAATCGTAGATCTGCGACCTAGTTTTTTTGAAATTGCGAGGGTCATGATAGTGATCTTTGACTATTTTCGTGCGTGGAAGGATCGTTATAGTTTCTATTTTCTATTTGAGGATGAAATAAGTGCGACGATGGTTTTGGCATACTGTTGGGATGGATGACGTTTGACCTACAAGTGGTTGCAGGTGGTTTTTCGGTGTTTCGATTATGGAGTGTCTGTTTTAATTGTAGTGAGTTGGTTTGTTGAAATATAATTGAGTCAGGGTTTTTTGATAAAATTGGATTTAAAAGAGTGGCCAAGAGTACATAACTAAAAATTGGTTTTTGAATTCTGACAATAAAAGAAATGAGTATTGAAACTCTCGTAATCTTGTCAGCTGATTATCTTACTGAATCTGAATTTTAAGCATTTTTGTTCTACTTTCAAATATTCAAACATTATCCATAGCAGAATTCTCAAAGCAAAAGAATGAGCTTTTTTCAAACCACCCTCAAAAGTCCACAAGTTCAAAAATTCTAAGGAATTCAGACTTAGTTTTTGGAAAAGTATAATTGACTCATGAAATTAAAAAGGTGTTTTTTTGTATCTGATGATTAGATTTTCCACTGCAAAAGACCTAGTACAGCTTTCTAACTTTTAAATCAGATATTCTGTGTAGGCTTTAAGTTATTCTTTAAAATCATGCTCAATCATATTGTTCTTGTACCAATAAATTTCGTTCTGGGTTTTAATGTGTTTGAATAATTCAGGGTAAAAGTGAATTGATTTTAAGGTATAAAAGAGATTCTGACCGAAATTTTGAAATTCGCACCTGTTTCGAGAACATAAAAAATATGTTATTTGACAGCTTATCAAGTTACAAGCAAGCTTTTTGAAGGTTCTTGACGTTAATATTTTGACAAAACCGTAAAGTCCGTGACCTAATATTTTTTGCCATTGAATTATGATTATTTTTAACTTCTCGGTTCTTTCATCGCACAATAAGGCAAAAATTTCAAAAAATAATATCATCAAGAGAAAACTATTTTTTCAAATTTTATTTTTTATCACTAGAAAATGAAAATTTGGTTTTGAAAAGAAAATTTCTCATTTATTGTAAGAAAAAAGATTTTCAAAAAAATTCAAATTTGACCGGTTTAATTTCTTGAAAATCCAAGTGAAAATCATTTTTTAAATTTTTTATTAAATTTTTTAAGCTACATGTACGGTGTACACAAACAACTCATAAAGTTACATCTGTCTAAAAGATTCAAAAAAATTTATAAAAAAATGCATAGTGATGATATTGAATAAAATTTTCTATCAATTTTTTGTACTATTCCCAATTAGAAATTTTAAATCAAACATCAAACAGTTTTTTTTTCAAGAATGTCGAGGCTCTATTTTTTTTAGCTTCTTGTTTATCCTGAACAAGATGATAAAAATTCAAAATTTGTCAAAATCCAATGCTAGACCTGCACTTTTACAACTTAACTAGAATTCACTTCAAAAAGAATGTGTGGGTACAATAAAGGATCACCCAGAAAAGACGATCCAAGAAAATAGGTGGAAGGGGGGTGAATCTAGCAAGTTTCTCCCAATATCTTATAACATTGCTTCAAGGGGGGGGGGGGGGGGGGGGGGGGAGGGTGAATGTGTAACAAACATGCATTACTTGCACCTTTTTTGACACCTAAAAATGCACCACGAGATGCAGCATCCGTATA
>WUQG02245963.1:0-20562 GCA_011317285.2 Androctonus mauritanicus | reverse complement strand
CAGAAAATTTGAACATTAGACAGAGGATAACGTTAGATCGAAAAACATTAGATTGAAACATTTTAATGTTATTTTCCCCTATTTTTTGCCAGAACTGGAGAAAAAGAATGTTAGATCGAGGAAAACGTTAGATCGACGAACGTTAGATTGAAGTTTTACTGTATATAGTTATTTAGTCATTATTATAACTAAACATGTAAGAAAGAATTACTGATTATATTTTTATTTTTAATTGACTGCAACTTTTAAACTCAATTTGCTATATTTGTTATTAAATTATATAAAATTGTTTTTGTTGAAAATATAAGATGCTATAAAAATTTTCTAATTATCATATATCAGGGATTTTAGTCTTTCCGGTTTTAATTTACTATACAGTAGCTCCTTAACTTATGCAGTTAATTTATCCAAAGAATTTCTGTATAAATTGAAAATCACATAAGTTCAACAATGCTTAAATTCAATATACACAAATGACTGCATTAGAAAATGGAATGGTCAAATGAAATTTATGAGCATATTTAAAGCATAAATATAAGAATTTAAGACCAAAAGTGTTATTTTTGTAAAAAAAGTTAATTCTTTAATGACTTTTTCATTGGCTTTTATGGAAAATTAATAAAAATTAAAATATTTATGTGGTTTTGACTTATGCAAAAAAATTTTGCATAAATCAAGGACTTATTATATTTACAGTTTCTCTTAATAGTAGTAATGTACACTAGTATTTTGGCTTACGAACTGCTTAACATATGAACTTTTGGAGATATGAACTTTTTTATATCCCATTTTAGCCTCTAGATACGAACTTATTCTTGAGATATGAACCATGATGCTTTTAATATTATATTTGTAAAATATTTTCTATAAGTTTTTAATAAAAATATCTCAATTATTTTTTGAAATATGCATATATAACTGTTAATATGATAAAGACCACTTACTCTTGATAATATTAAAGATCTACATAATAATTATTTTAATTATATCAAATTCTTTGTTAACTAATTTTTAACTCATGGTGCAAGTTTAAGTTTAAAAGAAAAAAAGAAACTGATGACAACAAATTGAAAATTGAACTACAAAACCAGTCACAAGAAAATTGGTTTTTTTTTATTTAATGGAAGATGATTTTATACAAAGCATGTAAAAACCAAAAATTTCAAAAATAAAAATAATAATTGTACACAAATCATATTTTTTTTGTTTTCAAAATTTTTAAATCTGGTAACAGATTAATTGATTTCCCATAAGATAAAATGGAAAACTGGGTTTCAAGATATGAACTTTTCGAGTTACGAATCACAAATAGGAATGAATTAAGTTTGTAAGTTAATATACCACTGTAATACTATCATTAAGAGATACCGAGTCTGTTAACATAAAAATATTAAACAATTTGAAATCAGAATTGCAAGAATAAGTTTAATATTTAAATTGTTTATATGATCCCTTTCAATAATCAAACAAAAGAGTAGTAAGTAATTAAAATGTTTTTATCTACTTTGAAAGAGATCTTAAAATTCAGAAATAATTCTAAAATTTAATGCATGGCAGAATCTATGTTAGTATTTTTTTTATCTATATACAAATGGAAAAATATTTAATCTTGATCATATTAAAGATTAATTATAAATGCATTTTGGCTTTTATTTTGTAATTTTTAAATATAAATATTTATATAAGGTTTATTTTAAAATTTATAAGATATTTAATTCATGAGATAAATATAATTTATTTAAGTTAATTTTACATTGTATAATGCAGTTGAATCTCAATAGTTTGAAATAAACAGGATCAAGGTTATCTCAAATTACTGAAAAACTCAGACTTGAAAAGAATATTCCAAAAAAGTTAAAATCAAGAAATTTATGATTTTGTTAATAATAAATTTTGTAAATGTTATATTTATTTTCATTATATTATAAGGAAATCAAAAAGATTCTCATTACAAATTTTTATCTTATTATTATAATAATCTATTCTATTTAATATGTGTAACATTTTTAAGGCATATTTATTTCTGAAACTGCGATTGCTACTTTTCTTATGCAAAATCATGCTAGCTTTTCAAAAGTAGAATATCAGTTGGTGTTATATCTCTTATTATTCTGTATATCCATAAGAAATAAAGATTAATTCGCACATAATGATGACTTATCATTAAATTCAGTTTTGTATGCAACAGAAAAAATAAATTTTGATGCAATATATCAAAAATAGATATATTGCATCAAATTAAATGGGACTTAAACTGTCAAGGCTGTACTATATTATATAAAATATAATCCTATTCAGATACTACACAAAGCAGAATCTTAGAACTAAATTATGAAAACTTCAATAAAAATTTAAAGAAAATTATAATTTTAAAATAGATATAATGAAATGATAGAGTTAAAAATAATCTTACTATTTCTAAAATTTCACTTTCATCCTCATTTATAAATTTCAAAACAAAGCTATTTTTACCTATAAAAAATATACTGAATATTATTTTTATTTTTGCCAAAGAAAACAAATAAACTAAAATACTTTTTAATTTATAATTAAAAATATATAAAGAATGCCAATACATGCCAATTAACTCTATTCTCATCTAACATCGATTCATTATAGTTCTATTTGTCTTGAAAATATTTTGTTTCAAAAAAATATTTCTGAGCTCACCAATCAATCCTTGATGCTTTTTTCAAGGAGGATTTGCCATAATCTAATCAGTCTTAAAGGACGAGCCATAATTTGATCCATTTCCCCTTCAGTAATTCCAATTTTATCTTCCAACATACAAAAGTTTGACATATTCAGAATTTTATCATGCACTAATAAATGCACTGATTCACTACATTTAATTTTTCTTTCATTAATATTTATTTGATAAATCAAAATGTATTTACTAAATTATCTTTACTATTGTTTAATTAACATAATAAATTCTCTAATATGTAGGTTGCAAATAATGTCAGGAATTCATCTTCATTGGGATTATATTATAATGTCTCAGTATAGCACTAATTCAGTTAACACTTCTGTTTTCTACATCCCTAATATTAAACAAACTAAACATGTATATTAAGTATTTATAATTTGTAAACACTATAAAATAATTCAAGTTCTTATAGCAAGTAAAATTTGGATTTTTATTTGGCATAACGTTTTCGGACTGCTACGAATCCCTCCTCAGTGCCAAGATATACATAGGATAACTACAGTTATCAAGAAAGCAATAGAACAGAATTATTGATAATTGTAGTTATCCTATGTATATCTTGGCACTGAGGAGGGACTTGTAGCAGTCCGAAAATGTTATGCCAAATAAAAAACCAAATTTTACTTGCTATAAGAGCTTGAATTATTTTATAGTGTAAACTAGAAACCAAGTGAGTTAAATTTTTACAAGTAAATTCTGTATTAAGTTTTATCTCTATATATTTATGTATATTGTATGAACCATGTATCTATATTCTTATTTATGCACATGTATTTTTGAAATCTTTCTATTTTTAAAAATTGTCTAATGTTCTATAACTGAATTCGAATGATAGAACAATTGTAAGTGACAGTACTGATGAGGGACGGAATATAATGTCTGAAAATGTTTTACTGTATCAAATTATTTCTCTTTGCTTAATGTGTAGTTTCCTGCCTTATTTCGTACATTATAAACAAAGCAAAGTATATTTATATAGTACTGTAAAAAAATATTTTCACTGATCTCTTACACATAATGAAAAGCTACAAAAGGAATAAAATTCAAAAAAATTGCTTATATTTTTAGAGAGAGAGTGAAAAATTTAATAAATTCTGAAAATTTCAAAAGATTTCAACAAAAATTAAGCAAGATTTCACAATTTTTTTATTTTTTTGCATATTAATTAGGCTTAATTAAGAAAATAGCTGGCAGCAAAAGGGTTAATGCTTTATATAATGATAAAGATCAGTGCACTAATGAAAAGGTTTATGTACTATCTTCCTTTTCAACAAGGAGCTGCAATTCATGAATACACTAACATCACTTCAAGGAATTTAAAAAATAAATTAAGCTGTTAGAATAAAATATAACAACATAACAAATGGTCAGCTGCACACTGTTTTTACTAGGGAGTTTTATGAATATATCATCAATATAAAATGAGAAGGTACTAAAATTATCAATAATATTAAAGAAAATAGAATAATGAAGTCTATTACCAGAGTTTACCAATGGTCAATTGATTCTACTAAAATGTAATCAATGGTCAATTGTAAAAAGCCCTATCATATACTGAATTTATTCTATAAAATATTTTTATAGAATATATTCAACAAATGATCATTTTTAGCTCTACAAAAATTTATTGTCATAATTTACTGTCATTTGTATTTAATAGCATTATAATTAATGTAAAATAAATTAAAAATGGTTGTGAAAAAATTTGTTGGTAAGAATATTTTATATTTGTTGATATACAAATGTAAAATAATAGTGTAATGAATTTAAATCTTAAAAGCATAAGCTTACAGGTTGAGTTAAATGCAGAAGTGATAAAAAGCAGGAGTGAAGCATGGAATTCTCTGCATGAAAAAATAAAAATGCTGATATTAAAGAATTTTTAATAAAATCTGGAAAAATTAGAATTTTCCTAAATTTCTAAGTCCTTCCTGATGAACTTATAAAATTTTACAATGCATTAAAAAGAGTCAAGGAAAAAATATCACTATTTGAGATTTCGTGCTTCACTACTAATATAAACAAAACATTTTAATAAGTAATTAATCATTTCTAAACATATCTTATTGTTTTGTTTATATTAGTAGTGAAGCATGAAATCTCAAATAATAATAATATTTTTTAAATGTTACATAACTTGTGATTTTTTAGGTGCTGCAGTTGCCTATTTCATGTCACTTTGCAGCATGTATAAATAAACAATTAAATTTTTAATCATATTTACAAAGGAAAACTTTTGACAAATTTCTTCATTCTTAGATGCTTCAATAAATTATTTATCTGAGTTTAGATTTTTATTTAAACTGTTTATTAAGTTTTAAATAATGATTAAAATGTTCAGACACACAGCTATCTTCTCATTTTATATATACTAAAAATTTTGAAATGATTTCACAAAAAACAGATTGAAATGGCTTAACAGATGATAATACAATTACAAAATAAATTTTAGAATATAAAATAATAAACAACACTTTAAGAAATGAATATTATACTATAACTATAAATTATGTATGTACACGTCACAAATTCTGATTCCACTATCGTCATATATAGTAATTACTGAACTTTCAACTTTTCTCTTTAAGAAAAAGAACAAATTACTTTATCATTAATTGTTAATACAGAGATATTTTTGATTCTATTTATTATCATAATTTGCATATTATATATCCAATTAAAAAAATTTATAATAAAAATAAATATCTGTTTTCAGATGAAAAATGCTACAATAAAAACAAGTAAAAATATCAGAGAATATAAAAAATTTACAATATGAAATAAAATTTTATATAATATGCAATTTAATTCCTTTAAAGTTGAAAAATTATATTTCATGCTTCTGCTGTCACATTTTTATTGTCTTTGTTCATGTCTCTCCCTCACTTGCACACCACCTACAAAATGATCTTGGACTACTCCAGGTAATAATATCATCAGTTTGTTTATAAATAAAACAGGAGACATGTTTGTTTTGTCTTTGGAAAAAAGATTGACAGCTGAATGAAATATAATACTCTGTTTATTTACAAAATTTTGATAAGGAGGTATCATATTACTTAAAAATTCATTAAAAGCAATAAATTATAGTAAAAAAATTATTATTTTTTGCATTAGAAAATAGATACTTTGTCAAAAACAAAGTTTCATACACTTGGAAGATTTATATTACAAAACAGTGAAAATTTTACATAATTAATAGTTAATTAGTCTGCATGCTAATTTGCATTTTATCCCTTATAATTGGGCTTCATATTATTATTGTCAGGTTAAAAAGTATCTTATTAGTACTTACTATATCTGAAATAGATTACTAAGAACATTCTTTAATTATTTAAATGCCTTCTAAATGTTTTATTTTTTCTGTTTGATAATGTTTATATCTATAATATGTAAAAAAACCTCAGAATAGTTAATTTGTTAGTCAAAAAAACTTTTCCATATTTAAAAATTAATTAAACAAATAGTATTTATTGTTAATTAGTCTTTCTGTATAGACTTATAGTGAAAAATAATACTATATATATTACATATAATACTATTATGTGAAAAAAAAATAAAAATTTCTATTAACTGCTGTGAAATTTGTTATTAAAACTGTATTCAAAGAAAATTTCTTTCCAAAAGAAATAAAAATAATAATTTTATACGTAACGATGGTTTAAATTTCATATTTTTCAAAATTTACCTGAGGAGGAAATATTTTCACTGCTACATTAATATTAAGAATACGTGCTTTCCATACAGAACCAAATCTTCCTTGAGCTTTTACTTCAATTAACTGTATTGGATGAGAACCTAAGAGTGGTGATGGTAAGGGTGATACTAATGATTCAGCTGTTGGTACTTCATTAAAATATAACATTCTATGATTTCTATACACCCAATAGGCTACAACAGTTATCAGTGTTAATCCTACAAATGGAATTAATGTACACATCAAAATGCTGACAACTTGACTGCCACTACTGGTCAACTTGATTGGAATACTTGTTATAGGTTTAGCAGCTAAAAAAAAAAAAAAAGAATATTAAATATTAATTTCCATTTAGAAAATATAAACCAATTTTTTAGTATGCTAATTAAATATATATTGTCTAATATCATTTATGAATACAGATGTTCTCTAATATAAATGATTAATTGTTCTTGAAAGTATCATAATATATATGGGGATCAAAAATAGGACAAATACATATCTAATATTGAATGTCAGATCTTATCATCAGGAACAGTCCAGACACACTCAAAGGATAGTAAATAATACCTTAGACAAGCACATGCCAGGATGCTGACCAACAAACTAATAACAAACATGGATAAACAGCAGTGAGAGATCTAGAATGTGAAAGATCAGCAAAAACAATTGACATACTAAACTATTTTCTATAACACATATAATAATTACTGATATAAAATATATATACATATATAAGAATAATACATATAACAAGGATTTAGATATAACATAATTAACATAATATAAATTGAAGACAAGTAACCAAGAACAAAGCTAACAAAAGTAATGAATAAAACTAAATGAAAAATTTAATTCTAATTTTAATGGGGGCTCTAAGGTAATTAATATAAATGGTTGTTTTGAAAGTAATTTTGTTTTTTTTTCATGAAAATTGAATGACAATTTTTTTATAGCATATAAATATTTTATTCAATTATATATTGACCATTTTGGTCCAACACATTTTGCCATCTTTCTGGTAGTAGCATCATAGAACTTTTGATCTTTATTTGCAAAAAACTGAATCAAGTGATTTTTGACATCCTTATTTGAACTAAATGTTTTGCCATTTAAAGAATTTTTGTAAAGACCAGAACAAGTAATAATTGGAGGGTGCCAGATCTGGTGAATATGGTGGGTGTGGTAATACATCCCATCCAAGCTGCAATGGCTTCTGGCAAGTCATCAAACTTGTATAAGTTCAAGTATTATCATGGTGAAACACTACACCTTTTCTGTTAATCAATTCTGGCTTCTTCTGTTTGATAGAATCACTCAGTTTGTTCAATTGGTGGCAGTGTACTTGTGAATTAATTGTGGAATTGTCTGGTAGAAGTTCAAAAAAAATAATTTCTTTGAAATCCCACTAAACACAGAGCATCATTTGTTTTTGTTGAATATCTGCTTTTGAAGTGCTTTGAGCTGGCTCATCTCTTTTGCTCCATGACCTCTTGCATTCAACATTGTTGTAAGCAATCCATTTTTCATCGCCAGTTATGATTTGCTTCAGAAACAGATCATTTTCTTGATGTTTGAGCTGAAAGTCACAGACGTCAATGCGATGGAACAAATCTCTTTCACTGAGAATGTATGAACACAAATATTCAGCTTTGAAATGAAACCAAGTCATTTCATATGGTCATGAATGGTCGAATTTGACAAACTGAATCTCATAGCAATTTCTCATGTTGTTATTTGGCAGTTTGCTTCAACCAATGCCTTTATTTTCTCTTCATCAGTTTCAACTGGCCTTCCAGAATATGGTGCATCTTTAATATTGAAATTGTCAGAACAAAATTTTGCAAACCAGTTTTGGCATTAGCATTCTGTTAACACATCTTCTTCATACATTTCACATACTTTTTTCTTGCTTGAACAACATTCTTACCTTTTCAGTAATAAAAAAGCAAAATATGCTGAAAATGCTCCTTTTTGTTTTCCATTTTTGATACAACACCAAAAAAAACAATTGCACAGAATCAAAGAAGTTTTTTTTTATAAATAAACCTTGAAATGTCAGTTATCAAAATGTATAATGACAATATGGCTTAGAATAAAATTGTGGATTAAAAATATAACTAACGCCACTCAAGGAAAAAAAACAAAATTACTTTTCGAACAACCCTATAAGATCCATAACATGTCTACGAGTAAGAATTTTCTTTTCTTCTTCATATTTTTCTTGTTAAATAATATTTTCTTTTTCTTTGGACTGAAGACCAAAATGTTGATGAACATAAGACAAAACAATGACATTAATAGTCAATATTAGTCATATAATGATGAATTCAATCAACATCAGTAATAGCAGACAAACCACCGATGAATGAATACCTTCATAGATAGTGTAAACACTCTGCTCATGAGCACAGGCAAATGAACAAGCTCTTGCTAGAATGTGCTCATTTGCTAGTATTTGACTAATGTAAATGCCTTAATAAAAATGTATTCATATATATAATCATTTAAAAATCTAGCATTATTGATAACTTAAAAAAAGATACTTGATAAAGCACAAAATGAAAAAGACACTTGAAAAAGTATTCTACTATATAAAAATTTATCAAAGTTATTCTAATTTCATAAATAATATGATTAAAAACAATGCTTATAACAGCTGTTTTAACAATTCTAATCAAAGTTAAATCCATAACAATGTTAATCAAATTCACCTTACATATAACAGTAATAATGTTTCAATGATAATTTATAAGATTTATCTTTACAAAATTAAATATATTATATTTTTAATCAACAAGTATAAAATTTAATAAAACAAATATAACCTGCTGTCATTGATGAAAGTAGAATAAGGGAGGATGGATTCATATGTCTTGTACATAAATCTCCTTCACAACAACAAAAGAATAACTGCAGTTTTGATTCTCTGCGAGTTTCCATGCAAGGTGTTTCACTGCTACAATCTCGGTGATTTCCAACCCAACAACCTATAATGAAAAGCAGTTCTATGTAAATAATTTCTGAATTAAAAGCATTAATGATATATAAAAATAGTTTTACTGAATAACATCCTACTAAAAGATTCTCTAACTTCAATTAAATTGTGTAGCATGTTTTTTCTTTTATAAAAATAAAAATTTAAATACTAGTAAATTATGCAAATCATAAATCCAATTTAAGTTTATTAACTAAATAAAAAAATATATTTAATAAATCTGAAAATTAATCAAATCTTTTTGATAATATACCCACTGTCTTCAAAACAATGAAGTGTCTTTTTATAAAGTTCAATTTATGTTTTATTGATATCATTAAAATTTTAATAATATAATATTTCAAAGACAGCAGCTAATCTGAATCCCTAAGAAAACACAAAAATTTATTTAGCATAGTCTGTTGACAAAATACAATAATAATTCAACTCTTTTTCCAGTTGTGGTTATATGATTTTTATTTAAAAACTAACATTTTCGGCAATTTGTTCATATGCCATCATCAGGTTTAAAATACATTTATCAGTTAGGTATTCGAAAAAAAAAGAATGCATAACAATATAAATATGAATACAGGTTAGCAAAAAATGAAAACAAAAATAAAGTAAATTAAATAACATAGTATAGAATAAAAACTTAATGGATAAAAACAAAAAAAATAAAAATACTGCTTCCGAGTATAGCGCGCAGTTAAGATGACCGGACCGGACCGAACAAAGTCTGTACTTATAAACTGTCCGACTGGAGGCGTTTAGCGCTTTGTTTTCTGCGGCGTCTTCGTGGATATCAGCTGGTCTGGTGCCGAAGGTTACAGTTGTCCAGTATAGTCGGCGGTTGGGTTGTGTGTCGTTTTAGGCTCTCTTGATCAGATATTTCCAAGCTGTTGGTATTTCGGTTGCGGTGGTGTGGTTAATGGTCTTCCCGTTTTTATTGGCCTTGGTAATTTCTATTGCCTCTGCCAATGTGGCCTGGGATCTTCTTACTATGGGTTTTACGATTTTAGCCTTATTAAATAAAAATCGTATAACCACAACTGGAAAAAGAGTTGAATTATTATTGTATTTTGTCAGCATAGGTGTGTATCCAGTATAAAAAGAATTCTTGGAATGAAATGCTGTTGATTCTTCAAAACAAAGAAATTGTGTATTTTTTGCCTACTAGAACTTTATATGGATAAAATACTAAAAAAACACAAAACAAAAACAACGATGGAATGTTTTAGCTTATTTTCTGGTAAAGCAGTCATTTACCATCTTGAAGGATTCAAGGTTCAATTCCTGGTCTTACATATCATTTTTCAGCAAGGATCTAAGCCCAGCCATATTCATAGAATCCCACTCTCCAACCTTCTAATTATTCCTAAATGCATAGAAACATGGAATCCAAATTCCCTGCTTCTATGCATTTAGGATGGGGTTGAATAGATAGAGCTTGGGCATCTAAGAAATCTATATGTATGAAACCTGAAATTAAATACAAATACTACATGATAGAAATACAGGGTGTCCATAAAGTTTCTTTACAATTTCAAGCTTTTATTACAAATATATATGAGGAGATAAATATATGGAAATTAGTCACACAGTACCAATATATATTGAAGTTTTTTCATCATTTAATAAATCTCAATATGGGCACCATAGGTTGCACGAGGCTCATCAAGGCAACAATCAATTTCCTGCCATTCTGCTGAAGCATAGACTCATCAACGGTGGCAATGGCATCAGTGATCCTTTGCTTGAGATCAGGAATGTCCTGTATTTTTATTTGATACACAATGAGAGAAATAAATATGTATCTTCTGTTTCAAATGACATAAGTCTGAATATCTTCAACATATATCAAGTTTATCATCCCTAATTAATCAACAATGTATATGTGAAACATATAATGCCATGACATTTATCAAAGATATTTCTGTATGTTTTAGCATTCAATTACTAAACTATTTTTCATTCTTAAATGGATTACTTTTTATACATTCCAAAATGATCCTTTTCAAACTTGAGATATATCTTTGAAATCAAAACTTTGTCATTTCTAATATGTGTATATAAAATGTTTTGAATAAATCTTTACAATAAAAAAATTTCTGATCACACTTTAAATTGCATATTGGTAAACACTCTTTAGTAAATGTCAATTCTCTAGTAATTAATAAAATCATTTATCTCAGTAATAGAACAGATTTGATTCCATATCCCTTTATAAATTTTTATCTATTTACTGATTCCTTTCAAATGATATTATTTTAATTTTAGTTTGATATTTGTAAAATTGGAAAGTGATATTTAAAATGGCAGTTAAACATATTTTAAATATTAAAACTTTTTAAAAATATAGATAAAATAATATTTTACATAATATATGGTAACAACATTAACAGGTTACTGTTTACTTTGGCTTGACTCCATACATGTCCTAACTGATACTTGGTGAACTCAATAACACAATTCACAATTTAGTTCTTGATCAAGAATTTTTTTTTTTTTATTCATAATTTAACTATTAAAATTGTCTTTTAATCATATACCAGTGATAATGATCTTTAACCGCACTTTTGTCACATATTATTGTAAAACTTTTTAATTTTTAAAATGAGTTATATTGGCAATTCAGCTGAACTGATAAGTTTAGCAGTTAAGAAAGACTAAAGTTAATAATTCATTGCTGCTAAAAGTTTATTAAACTGCAATCGGCAGTTTCACTGTTTTGAAAAACTGTGACTAATTATAAATAGCCAATTAGCAAGAAATAATAATCATCTCAAAGAAAATTACTTTATGGTATACAAAATAGCATCTACAAGAATTCCACTTACTTGCTTTTTGCATTTATATACTATAATAAAACAAGCTCTCTGCAAGTACAATTTTGTTTTAGTTGGCATAACGTTTTTGGACTAGCATATGTCCCTCTTCAGTGCCAATACAAAGCAGAATAAATTAAACATAACAAAAGAACAAAGTTTTTCTTCTGTTGTTATGTTTAATTTATTCTGCTTTGTATTGGCACTGAAGAGGGACATACGGTAGTCCGAAAACGTTATGCCAAATAAAACGAAGTTGTACTTGCAGAGAGCTCGTTTTATCATAGTATACAAAATAGCATTTTTGGAATACTTAAATACCCTCTTCAGCTTTATACAACAAATTAAATTTGTTTATAATTTAATTTAGATTTAATTTGTTGTATAAAGCTTAAGAAGGAATCTAAGTATTCTGAAAGTACTACTTTGTATACAATAATTTTCTTTGATTATTATTTCCTGTTAATTGGCTAGTTATAATTAGTTATGTTAGAATAAGTAATGTAAAATGTTGAGGAATTAAAAAACTGCTAAATAGCAAACAGAATGTATATGAAAATTGCACCATTTACTTTACCTGTTAGACAATAAATGCAAAGATATAATTTTGGCTTTTGATGGAATCTACAATAAATAAAATGAATTTTAGATAATTACACTAAAATGCAATGTTTTTGATTATTGATTTTTTAGTTTATTATTGAAATGTCACATAATTAGTAAACTGCTTTCTATGTGACAATAAAATATGTTCACCTAATGAATATATTTATTACTGTTCACTTTTATATTTTACTAATTTTCTGACAGTTTAAGTGACATCATTCACTAATGCAAGGCCTTAATATGGTATCTGCATTGAATCAACGTACTTCAGTAGATCAACTGTTCATGCTCTCATTTTGTTTAAAATTATTTATGTTTTAATTATCAAATATGTAATTAGTATAAATTATAAATATTAACACAAATAAAACGGTAATGGCAAATGGTAGCATCCAAAGTAAATTCTTGCATTCGTTTATAACGAAATCGAGTTTTAACGAAATCCTGAAAACTCTGATCGATACTAGCCGCAGTACAAACATTGAATTAATGAAAAATTTCCATTCAAAGAAGCGACATAAGATTTCAGGCGTGCAAAGATTTTACCGATTGCATTCTTATTAGTTTTTGTTTTGAAACAGATTTTAAACTTCCATTGCTAAATATTAATCATACACAGAATTATAATAGGTTTTGCTTTCATAACTTAAAATTCAGTTGTAATTTATCACCTAAAAACTATCAAATAATATCAGG
This sequence comes from Androctonus mauritanicus, assembly GCA_011317285.2. NCBI lineage: Eukaryota > Metazoa > Arthropoda > Arachnida > Scorpiones > Buthidae > Androctonus > Androctonus mauritanicus. Next base: position 7,048 of record WUQG02245963.1, on the reverse strand, counting down.
CTTAATAACTAAAAACTCATTTATGGAATATCAATCACATTTTATATAATAAATCGCATTATTAGATCTATTGTAATACGATCAATCCATAAATGAATCCCGAATCTTTATAATAGAAGAATGAAAAGTACTAACTTTATTAAAATATATAAAAATATATGTGTATATATTATATATCTTCTATAATGACAATAGCGCGAAAACTGAAAGAACGGAAGAAAGCTTCCTCTGGGAGAAAACCGGAGAAAACGCTATTCATTTACCAAAAATTCATTTAAAAATTTGATAAATAGCCTAAAACTCTGAGACGCATAAAATTATAAAATTTAAATAATTTAATTATATCGTATTTATTTCGATTATTTACAAAATAATTTAAATAAATAAAATAAATTTTAAAAATTTTTATGCAATTTTATTTTCCTGTTAAAAAAATAATTAAATTTTTAATGTTGAAAATTGGAGGCCGGGTGGCCGAGTGGCCGAGTGGTAACTCAGTCGACGCGCCATGTAGAAGTACCGGGTTCGTGTCCCGGTCTGGTAACTCCTGAAAACTTTTCAGGAGCTACCAGACCCGGTGCGCTGAGCCCAGCCCGGCGATTCCCGTCCTTCACCATCCAGCCTCCCTCCACAAGTGTGGGTGCAGCCCGTGATTGAAACTGGCCCCGCCTCTTAATAATCTTCCTGATTGGAAAAGGGCGTAAAATATACAAAAAAGAAAAAATGTTGAGATTTAATATATTAATACTATATAATTAAAAAATGCACGTCACGTTAAAAAATTATCATGAAATTTTCTACTGATCAGTACGGTTTCTTTTGCATATTTTACGCCCCTTTTCAATCAGGAAGATTACTAAGGAGCGGTGCCAGTTCCAACCACGGGCTGCACCCACACCCGTAGAGGGGGGCCGGATGGTAAAGGACGGGGATCGCCTGGCCGGGCTCAGCACCCCGAAAAAACTTTTTAGGAGTTACCAGACCCGGGACACGAACCCGGGTCCTCCTGCATGGCCGGAGACAGCGTTACCACTCGGCCATCCGGCCTCCTTGATCAGTTTAGTTAAGTTAGGCTAATTAAGTTATCATATATCGATGTATATAGATCGTTGGTAGTCATATCGTGGCGGTGGCCAATTTTAGAGTCCATCACAGGCTGACCAATACCCATGATAGGTCAACAGGAAAGTAGAAGATTGGGTTCAACGGCTAGACTTGCACTCTTCCTGAAAAAACTAGAAGTGTGGGACACGGAATTGAATCTGATCGTCCAGGATAGTAAAGTATTGCTTTACCATGCAGCTATCCGGCCGACTTTACCTATGACTTTACAATACAGATAATTATGACATCAGCTTGTTCTTTTGTGAATTTTGTTATAAATTAAAGTTCTGATAACAATAAAGATATTATTTCTCTATCACATCAATGGAATTGTCTCTTAAAAGATTCTTGTAAATCTTTTTCATTTTTGTTTTTTTCTTTTATCCAACTGAAAGTTTGAGAAGAAAAAACAAACGTCTATAGCTAACTCGTTGAGTTAACTAAAAGTTATTTACTGTACATTCGAGATGTTTGAAAATTCCGAAAAATCTGATTTCCGATTCGAACTCAATTCTAGATGAAACATTTCATGAAGTTTTCCTGATTCTTACTTAAATAAGTTTGTTCCTATTTCAATAATATATAGTGAAAAATTCTTGTCTAAGTCGTCCAGGTGATATGAAAGCATTTTCAGTCCCTTTAGGCTGTGTTTAAATATAAGATTATGGCAATTGATAAAAATTCGTCGTTAAACATCATTTTGCTTTATAATTCCAAACTGACATTATAAAGGTCATTTTTATAGATCATGATCAATAAAAATGACCTTCATAATGTCAGTATTATAGCAATTGCTATATAGCAGGAATGGCCAACAAGTCGATCGCGAATCCAATTTTGGTAGATCGCTCGCGATGTCTTAACTTAGAAACCGATTAAATTAAATGATAAATAGAGCACTAATTTAGGACCCTAGTTAGGGCAACAGTAAGGGCGTTCTGTTTACACTGCACTAGAGCGGGACACACCTCTCTCTCCCCACTTAGACTATGCCTATGACAACAAGTCGATCGCAACACATTTTTAAGATATAAAGTAGATCTTATATACACAAAAGTTGGCCACCCCTGCTATACAGTATATAGAATTCCAATATTTGGATTTGTTTGTTATATCCATTTAGAAAAATCGCACAATATCCATCTTAAGCGGGACAATAAGATATCTATTCAAATATAATATATATAGTCGGCCGGACTGACCGCGTGGAAACTCTTCGGCTTTCCACTCTGGAGGACCCGGGTTCGAATCTCGGGTCCCACATCTTGTAAATATTTATCATGGGGTCGGGGCCCGGCCCGTCGATCCCCCTCCTCCACAATCCGGCTGACCCCTCCGCAGGGGTGGGCAGCCTATGGAAGGGCTTGTTTCGCCCCGCCACTTACAAGTTAGTACTCTCACTGAGTGGAAAGTGGCGTCATCTGTTGACAAAAAAAAAATACATATATATAATATTAGGTTCGTTGGAGAGATATCTTGCAAACACATCGACTTTTTACTCAGAAAACATGATATCAAATCTGAGTCCCGCATCTCAAAATTTATATAGGCAGGTTCGGACCGACCAGTCAATTCACAGTCTTCTATAGTCCGGTTAATCTTATATGGATGGAAGTCTGTGGAAGACCTCGTTATTTTAATAATCCGTGAGATTGGAAAGTGGCATAAGTATATAATATGGCGGCCGGATGGCCGAGTGATAACGTGTTGGCTTGCCACGCAGGAGGAGGATCCGAGTTCGCGTCCCAAGTCCGGCATCACTTGAAAAAGTTTTTCACGGTTCCGGGGTAGCCCGGCGATCCTTTACTTTCCAGCTCCCTTCATGGATGTGGCTGCAGCCCGTGATTAGAACAGGCCCCGTCCCTTAGTAATCTTCCTGATTGAAAAGGGATGTAAAAATGGCAAAAGAAAATATATAGCATTATTATGGAAATTTCGAAATAAAACTGAAGATACTTAAAATTATATAATAAATATATTTTATTTTTAATAAAAAAAACCTTAGTTTTCATCAACTTCTTGTAAAAATTTATTAATGCTGGCGTTAACTATCTGTGGTTGTTCGATATGAACCCAATGACCAGCATTCCCAATTCTTTCTGTCCGGATGTTATTGCAATGTTTATAATAATTTTCTAGACTTGTATAGAAATCAAAAAAATCATTTTCTCCCCAGATAATCAGAGCAGGAGATGTAATAGTCAGCATTGCTTGTTTTTTTATTTCTTTAGTTTTAAGGTCACAATAATTGTCTTTCAGAGTGTAGCAATCTGCAACAAAATAAATTATGTATTTTGCAATTTATAACATTTATTTATTAAATCAGTTTAATTAATGAATATGCCTTTTCTATGATAAGCTTTAATTTCGTTTCTTATAACGTGATTACTTCCATATTCGTTCGACAGTTTTTCTTTACGAAATAGACTTTTGATAAGCAGAAGTATATTTACTATAACAGGTAGCCGAAAATTGAACCACCTTCGAAAATACATAAAAAATACATTCTGATATGTGATATATTTAATTATTATTGATAAGAATTGAAAAATATACCAAGCATATGAATAAATTAAAGAGCCAGGGAATGGAGCATCTATGATAATCAACTTATTCACGATATCAGGAAATTTCTGTGCCAATATACAAGCTACCATTCCTCCAAAACCGTGTCCAATAACAATAGCTGAATCTTTCTCTATTTATAATACAAACAATTTTAACGAATCCTTTAAAAATAAATCTTAATATTAATGTAATTTATAATAAAAGTACCAAACATTGTAATAAGTTCTTCCATATCATCTGCTAAATTACTAATGGAATAATTATTTGCTGGCTTATCCGAGAGTCCATAGCCTCTAAGATCAGGTATTACGATCCTAAAATTCGTTATTTGAAAGAGATATTGTCATTAAAAATTCCAAAAACTACGATGAATATGAGTATCTTTCACAAGGCCCGATTAAGACCCGTAGGCATAAACATTTTTTAAAATAAATTATAAAATTGTTCAATAATTTTTAACCTGCTTTTGGGACTTCCTATTGTCGAGGGTGCCTAGACACCTTATTGTAATTAGTGAACAATCCAGTATTAACGAGTACAAGTGAATCTTTCATATTCAAATTTCACACAGGTTAATAATATAAATATTTTTATGCCGCTTTCTAATTCGAGATTATTAAACGATAGGGAATTTCGGCGCCAACTATGGGCTATCTACATCTACAGTGGGGTCTTTTTTGGTCAGTAGACGACGCTACTTTTCATTCTGTAATAACGATGTTCTGTAAAAATACTGACAGGGTAAAACATAAGGCCGCCCAATTTCCTTGGGCTACCCATCCCTACGAAGGAATTAGCCAGAATTTGGAGAAAGGGGTCGACAGGCCAGGCCCAGATCCCATGGTAAACAATTTGAAGAGATAGGGTCCGAGACTTCGGGTCCTCTAGAGTGGAAAGCCGAAGCGTTTCCACGCGGCCAATTCAGCCGATTCTGTGGTGGGATTTTTTTATGTCAACAGATGACGCCACTTTCCACTAAGTAAGAGTACTAAGTGGCGGGGCGAAACAAGCCCTTCCACAGGCTGCTCACTTCTGCGGAGGGGTCAGCCGGATTGTGGAGGACGGGGATCGATGGGCCGGGCCCGGACCCCATGATAGATATTTTCAAGGAATGGGACCCGAGACTCGAACCCGGGTCCTCCATAGTGGAAAGCCGAAACGTTTCCACGCGGCCAATCCGGCCGACAGTATTTCGAGGGGATTGTTCAATATGACGAGTTCATTTTTGAACAAATTTTTCTCGGGCCCTAGACCGGGCCCTGCCGCTGGCAGATCAGTTCGAGTCTTATTTTTATTATTTAAAAATGTATTTGAAGGCTAAAAGTGGATGTGTTTTGGCGCCACTTGAAGTCGGCGCCCGCCTGCGCCGCAGGCCTTGCAGGCTGCTTGGAGCCGGCCCTGTCTATAGAGCAGTGATTTTTTAACCGGTGTGCCGTGAGAGGATCTTAGGTGAGCCACGAAAATTTTTAAAGATAATTAAATTATTTTCGATATAAATCCAAAGCACAATAACTGTACATATCAAAATTAAAATCTCTTTAAATTGCTTATACGCGTATATCATTGCTATAACAAACTTATATATAATATAGTAACAAATATATATGCATAAGCAAGCTTTTTTTGATCATCATAATTTAAGATAAAAAAAAAGGTTGAAAAACACTGCACTAGAGTAATATTCTTTTCGCAGAGACAGCAGAGAGATTATTAGGTTTTAAGCCATGCTGCAGTCATTGTTAGTGATAGGTCGTTCATGAATGAATTGATCAGAATTAGTTGTTGATCAGAATGATTCATTCGATTCAATTAGTGATTGAGTCTGATTTATTTTCACTAAATAAATCATATCACTTTTTGATTCACTTATGGCCGGTTTCACCAATCATCGTTAAAATAGACGTTAACGTTCTATTAGCGAACAGTCAGTTAAGGAATTAACATACGGTTAAAAATTTCCGTTTCTTCAACATTCTTTGAGTCTCCCTAGCAAGGTGTTAGTTAAAAAATAACTTTCTTTTGTATGATTGATTGATATGATTGGTTTCTTGTGTTTATCATCATCATTATGTACTTCAGTTTACTCATTATTAAAAAAATTGCAATGTATGTTTTATTTTCATGTGACTAATTAAAAGTAACTATAGAGTTTAAATTTGCTTATATTTTTTTATCTAAAGGGATGTTCTTAAAATTTAAAAATATTTAAGTTTGGCAATACTTCATAGATATTTATTTATTAGATTCGAGTAGCCTACAGATTAGATTTCATTTCAGTTCCAATTTTTTACTTTTTACTTTATTAAAATTTATAAATATATCAAAACCACAGCCTAAAAGAATTCGATCATCGAATTATACCAACGTTGAAAGAGATATATTTATAGATATATTGCAAAAATTCAAAAATATAGTAGTAAATAGTAAGAGCTAACATGCTGTTATATTTTAACGAGCCAAAATCACCTCGTTGTTTTAACAACGAGTTAAATTCACTGTTAGACATAACGAAGTTTGGTGAGACACTTTCGCCTGTTAACTTTGGCTAACGCTTTGTTTTAATTTTAACGATGATTGGTGAAACCGGCCATTAAACTTCTGTAATAACTGACGGTTATATTATATATTTTCTTTTAATTTGAATAATTATAATAGATGAATTTTTTAATAAAGAAGTCTGTTTTTTAACGCTACTTTCCAATCATTAGCCAATTACGAAATGACGGGGCCTATTTTAGATCTTTTTCAGACCGCTACACCTCTGGAGAGATCAGCCAGAATGTAGAGAACGCTTATCGACAGGCCGATTCGAATGGCTTGAATCACAGATTCTTAATCAGTGGCTTGAATAAATTTTTCAAAGAGTTAAGTCTAGTTCTTATATCAAGCAAGGATGATATCGAGTCATCTAATATGAACTTTCGCCATGTTGGATAAACACTATCAGCACTATTCTTGCATTCATTATTGGATGAGTTCAGAAAATGCTCCAAGAACTCGTAACTGGAGAAGCTAAAGAATAACGTCACGACCCATGCAGATCGCGAGGCAATATGATTAGTTGAACGGCTGAAGTTTCAGCCGTCAACAAATCACGTGTAGTGACTTCTCGGAACATTTTCTGAATTCATCCATTGTCTTCTTCATCACAAGTCATCGCCATCGATATCTATTGTCATCGCTATGTTAGTCGCCACCTTATCACCACTAGGGATGGGATATCGAACGAAAATATCGATATTGATATCGGCAAGAATATCGTTCATTAAATATCGATAACGATATTATATCGGCATAATAATATCGATATTCGATAATATCGAATCGCAAATTCAATCGTGTTTATAATTTTCGTTCCTTGTATCTTTGTCAATGA
>WUQG02245852.1:0-20562 GCA_011317285.2 Androctonus mauritanicus | reverse complement strand
TTTTTTGACGTAGACTTTGTTGGTCACGTGATAACATACTTCTCAGAAATTTGTATATAGTGTGCCTACAATTATTTTAGGATTTTAAATGCGCCCGGACTTCGAAAAGTTTGAGAACCACTGCATTAATGGTTTTGCCTCCTAAAATTCAATGCCTTATAGTCTAAGCCAGAAAAATGGGCGATATTCCTGGATAAATTAATTTCCTTCTTATGACTAAAAAGATAATGGCAATAATGAATATGCATTTATAAAAAATATCATATATAATTAGAGTTCTTAGGCAAAAATTAACATTTAATCATTATTCTATTGATTTTTAAAAGCAGCGGAAACATCTATTGAAAATCTACTCCCGTACTATCTTTTGAATTTTACAACTCGGGCCTGCATGGTTTTAATTTGATTCTCTATCTCCATATGATGATAATATAAATAATTATGAATTATATTGTCAAATATAATTTAAAATAACAACCTGGATTCCAATCTTCATATCTTACGAGAAATAGTTTCATAAGTCAGTATGATCTTATATGCTTTCTTAGTCAGCTGATCTTGATATATAATAAATATATAATAATCTCCTAGTCAATTCGCTATCAAATATAATTTCAAGAATTCCACATTAGAAAACTGTAACCTCTTTCTAATGAGAGTTGATTCTTTTCATGTAAAAGATACAATTAATCTTTTTTTAAATTGATTATTAGTTTAGTATCATTAGCTGACTGGATTTATGAAATATACTCAATAAAATTATCATTCCAATATTCTTCAGTAGTTAGAATGACAAATGTTATTCAGTATTTAAAAATCTTGATGCTGCCTATTTACAATGAACACAAAAGATTTAAATAATTATAGAACTACTGTATAATTATTGTTGATCTTATTGTATATACAGTTATTACATCAATCTTACAACTGTATAAGTTCCGCGGGGTCGGTCAATTTATAATAACAAATTGCGTATTTATTCCAATAACAAGGAACAATGGTGAAAAATAAACCTAACTTAGATTCAGCTTATCTAGAAAAAGATAATATATGAAGTCTTCTAACAAGTAAGATGTTGGTTGCGAGGAAATACTTTGGATTTCCGGATCCAGATTTGATTATGATGACGTCCCTTTGAAAATTTATTCGGAGATTTAGGCACAGCCACCAATCCCTTTCCTCTATAATCCAGCTTACTCTTTGTAGATGGCTGGCATTATATTACCGCTTGTTTTGACCTGCTGCTTAATACAATAATCAGCAACGTAGAAAGTGGTATCTTCTATTGACAAAAAAAATCATGTCAGTTGGCAGTATTGCTACATAGAAATATTTCGCCTTTTAACTCACTTGTCAGAGGATTTAGATTCGATTCCGAAGTCTACTCCTTAGAAATTTATTTCTTGTAATCTATCCAATTACTAAGGTGGTGGAGTCGAAATAGTTTGTTACTTAATTTTTGTTACGATAGATTTTATCAATATCTAAATATTTTTCTGACTAATTTCTGCTACGAGACAGAATTTATCAATAATCTAAATATTTATGTAGTTTTTCACGAAAAATCATGCAAAAATGAATAGCCATTTTGATTGAGATTGCAATGAAAAAATTTGAATATAAACCAAGTATATGTTGTATAATACTTTTTATTTATTTATGATTATTTGCATTTATAGATAAGATTTACATTCATAAATATAAAATAACACGAGTGCGAAAAGATAGATTGAAAAGTTGTACTATATTAAAAAAACTAATATAAGCAAATAAACTTTTGTTTAAATCTGTATGAATAGTAGCGAAAACGATAACGTGTTTTACAAATTTTATAACAAAATAATCTTTACTTTTCCTATTTACCATCATATATGAATGCAATAATTTTCAAAATTTGCAGACATTCTTTTTTTTTGTAAAAAAAATTCTTGCATCTGCTACACTTTTCATAAAACAATATTGACCTATAGTTTTCTAAAAATATAGCAATAACCATAACTTACTTACAATATAATAGTTATAGAAATAAAACAAGAAAATGTTTGATCATCTCTCATTGATATTGATCAAAATTTTGCAAATTTTTTTTTTTTTTTTTTTTTAATATTGTATTGAAATAATATTAAGTGGATGGAATATCGAGTATATGTTAGAGTTGTGCTTAAAAATAATATTACTATACTGACCATTGTTTCGCGGCTCTCAATTTGAAAACTGTTTGAAAATTACTATATTAATGAAATAATTTATATTAATTAACAATATTCTTCAATAACTGAATAAAAATTTCGAAAACCTATTTAGATTATTATTAATTATTAAATTATGAACAATATTATTATTCTATATGTATAATCAAAAAGTTTGTATATAATATTATGCATTTATAGATGAATATTATTTCTATCAAATACGTTAGGTGGAGCTTTAAAGTCAGGTGCTTATATGTTTATTGAGTATTTTTCGGTAAATTTTTTAATAAAGTTTTTCTTGTGAAATAAAAAGAAAAATGGCACTTTTTAGAATATGCGGACCCAAACTATCTGTATGTTGCTCAGTTTTAAGTATTTGGGGAATAATAATGTTGGTAAGTATTATCAGTTTTATAAGCAAGTTCGATTATGTATTCATTTAGAATTTTGCATTGAAGGTACTGAATGGAAGTCCTTACTTTAATAAAAATATCTAATACATACATAAGAGTTTTTCTCAATTATAGCCTATTTAAATTAAACTAAATTTTACACTGCATTATATTTTCTCTTTAATTAAATTGGTAGCTGTATCTAATGGGCTTATTAAGATCTTTCCTAGTGAATTGCAATTAAACAACTACATAAGCACATATGTTTAAACACTTTCTTTTCAATTATATTATAAAGTTTATCTTCCATTTATAACTGAAGATTTATAATGTTTTTATAGAATTTTAAAAATGATTTGTTTTCTTAAAAATATTTAATATATAAATAAGATTTAAATAATAGATTTAACATATAAATAGATTTAAAAAGGAGTTAACTCCTGCTATTTGCAGGAATTTAAGTTCACTGAAATTTAAACTTGTTGATCATTCTATCAATTAAAGGTATTTATATATCATATATCAGTAAAGGCCTTGATTTTGACCTATGAGTCAGAAATTCTGGCATGGGTTACATAATTTTAATTTTTGCAAAATTTTAGAATTGGTCAAACAGTTTAAATGATTTTAGTATGTCATCCTGAAAAAATGTAACTATTTTAAGTAAAATATAATTTATTTTTACAGTCATATAATTTTTTCATTTTCAGTGATTTATCCATTCATAAATTTAGGCAAATCTTAATATCTTTAATTTTTATATTGCATCCTGTCAACATTCTGCTGATTTGTTTTTCCATATTAAATAATTTTAATCGAATATATCAGAACTATGAGAAATTTCTTAATCTAAATAAAGAATGAAAAATTATTATAATCTGCATATTTAGTTTTCACTTCATTGTCAACCAATGAGAATGAGATACTTATTAAATAGTTTTGTCAGTGATTATAGACTACAATAAGTTTTTTGTTTTCTTCGTTTGAATTGTTTTTGGTTCATGTTGGAGAGCATTTGAGTTTAAGACATGAAAAATAAATTCATTGTCATGAAAGAGAAAATGTCTACAATATTCATGAATATTTTAAAAAACAAGATTTCCTATAATATTGCTTTATAAACTAAAAACTTGATGATAATCATGTTGACAATAAATTTGTGATTCATATAATAATAAAAAAAATCAGTAAAAATGATTCAATAAAATTAAAATATTATTTTAAATTAATATTAAGTGAAATAAACATTTGAATAAAAATAAATCAATTGACTATCAGATTTTTAAATATAATTATTTTTATTTTATTATAAACATGTAAGATGTGTAGTCTGACCAGAATAGGATGATGGATAATTGTTTAATGTATAAAAATATCACATGACAATAGAAATTGTATTGTAAGAATTAAGGGAAGAGTAACAAACTTTTCATTCTTCTCTTTAGTTTGTGATTGCAGAAAAATTTTATATTTCTGAACAAATTAAATTAAAATTTTCTTCTTAATAGTTTCTATGATGGCCTTGAATTTTATTAATTATCCTCATTCTATAGATAATTAAAACTTACCAATTTTACTGTGAATTGATCAGCCTTTCTACTTTGTTCAGATTTTCTATTAATTGCTTGTAAACATTGTTAAAATTGGAAGAACTAAGTGATATTTCTCTGCTGTTGTTGTTGATTTAAAGATTATGACATCATGTGTGATAATTTTTCTAGATGAAAACTTTTTAATATATAGACTATAGTAAAATGGCACATATGATAACCTATAAGTTTGATCATATTATTCATCTTAATGTTTAATGAAATAGTATCTAAAGAGTAATGAAAGAGTAATTAGATTAAGAATATTCTCATATTTTTCTCTTGATTAGAATTATTAATTATGGAAAAATTAAAGAATACAGTAATTGATAGAATGTTTTGTAACAATAGAAAAAGTTAAATTGAAATTTGGCTAAGTTTACAAACAGTTAGGTTATGATAATTGAGAAAAGTTGAATAATTTTGTAAAGGTAAGACATACATTAATTAGTGATTGCAACTGATTTTTAAATAATATGTCTAAAGTAAATAAAAGTAAATGATAAGCCAATTAAGTAAGATAATTTATTCAAAAATGTTCTCAGCTATCTACATAAAAGATAAAGCAATCTATGTGGATAGCCAAAAAAGTTTTTGAATAAATACTTTATTTTATTTAATTTGCTTGTCATTTATTTTTGTTTAGTTTTTACAGTAAGAAGTCATTGTTTAAATTATTTGAGCGTTTTAAAATTTTTCAGAAAATTATAATAAATACAATGTGATGCCTCATCAAGATCTGAAATTTTCTTTTTTGCAGTATAGATCTATCAAGAGAAGAAGGTGAATCAAATATGCAATGAAATTTAATTCCTATTATAACAAATTGTATGTAATTTAAATTTGATTGATGTTTCACAAAAAATGTTGCATAATATTCCAAAGAAAATAGCACTGAAAAAGATTAAATCACCAATTTTTTAATCAACAAACATGTTTTTGATCTGTCATTAGATCATCATCAGTTATAAATTAATATGAAAAACAAACATGAACTTAAATTTAATTATATTCTTAAAATGTTACAAATATGTCAATAATATAAATTTAGCTTTTAACTAATATAAACTGAAATGTGAATGTCAGATTAATTATAAGATAAAGGTGAATAATTATATTAAGATAAAGATTATATATATCTTAACAAAAAACATGAAAAAATAAAAATAAATGTAAGGTAGAGCAAAAATTTTCCTGGAAGATAGTGTTGATTTTCCTTTATATACATCATAGCCAAGTTGTAAAAAGTTGACAGTTTCTCTTATTATATAATTGCATTCAGATAGATGCTTAATTCTTCAATTAAATTCATTTTGCCTTTTCTAATAAACTGTGCCATTTACCAGTCTGCTGTGACATCATATAGGTATGATCATGTAACTGGGAGGAGGAGATTATAGATTGGATTGAAGAACTACCATTGTAGTTCTTCAATCCAATAAAGAATGACCTGTTTAACCCATATAAAGTTCCTGAACTTTGAAGATCAGGATCTTATAACTTAATCTTCAAAATTCAACTGTTTTCAGTTTACTATTTTATAAAAATTGAGAAATTAAACTTTTGGTTTGATATCTTTTTAGCCATCATTATTTTTAAAATCTTTTTCTTTTTCACCAGCATACAATATACTTTATACCATGCATGTCAAATTCACAGCCTGCTTCACTACCATAAGCATTTTTAATAATAATATATTTTAATTACTGAGTATAATTTGTGAACATAATAATACAGTAAAACTTTAATTGAAATAATAAAGTTATCTATTTTTTATTTTATTTAATTTTTTTCCAATTTTATTATCCTATAAAACATTTATTATAATTGGGAATATAATTGATTTAAATATTTAGATTATGGTTCTCTTAATATTGCTTTATCTTTTATGTAGCCTTCTCAATATGTATTATTCTTTAAGTTCTTTAAACATAGAGCAAGGTAGTGCCAAACCTTAAAAACAGTTTGGCATCCCCTACTCTATGCTGATATAATTGTTGTTCTCATTGATCCCTCATTTGATGTGTTGAAGAAATTTCAGTTTTCCTTAAATCTAATATTAGCATTCTCTCTGTTCTTGTTTCTAAAAAACATTTAAATATTTTATTAGAAATCTATTTTATTTGCTGCATGGTCATTTTACAATATGATCAGAAATCATTTCATCATTTTCAGATTGTTGAGACATAATTTTAATAAATTTTGTTTAAGTTTTGTACTCATCAAACTGTGATAATTTTGTTTAGGAAAAGTAAATCAAAGTAAAATCTTGCTTTACTATTATTTCTTTTCTTAATATTTCATTTTAATTTATGTATATAATATGTTCTTTGATAAATTAATAATTTATAATATGAAAAAATGAAATTTAAATGATACAATATTATCATTAATTTTAAAATTTTAGGTACTCATGGGAGCATTTCTCTATACTAAAAGTGTTGCATTTGTTGATGATTTGCCATTAGAAGAAGGAAACTATACAACACGTAATGAACTTTTGGTAGAAGCTGATAAATTTTATAAACAAGCTGCATACAATTGTTGGGTTGCTGCATGTCTTTATATAAGTAAGATTATTTTATATTTCTTTTATAAAATATTTTTTACTTTAAAAAGGAAGTTTTCTGTTTGAGATTCATTGTAAATGGAAAATTTGCTTTAAAATACAAACATAAAAAATTTATTACTTAAGTTCAATGCAATCATTGTCTTTATGTAACAATTGCTTTTTCAGCCAAATAATGTAATTTAACTTTTTGTTATCCCAAAATGTAGATTTCATTGTGTCTTTTATTAATAATACAATAAATTTTCTGAAATCTGGTATCCTCGGGGACTGAGGAATGCTGGATTTTAAAAGGTTAGAAGTTATAAGTAAAACTACAAAGCAAACACTTTTAGAAGCTAAGATTAAGTTATTTAAGAGTAATTAATGTTTTTGCATTCAGTCATCATTGGGTTACAAAAGAATTATTCTATACTTTTGTAACTTGATAATGGCTGAATGAAATTAGTCATTTTTAACTAAGAAGAAACAGTTAATCTAACATGACTAGATTAGAAATTATTTTCTGCCAGCTAAAACATAAATATAAAAATATCTGATTTAAATGGACTAAAAATCTACATCAGTTATATTTTATTATATGCTCTACTATTAAATATTTATTAGTTTATTAAATATATATTATTATTCTTAAAATTTATGTTATAAAAATAAGTACATCATAAATAGCATACATATTTATAAGTAATATCTTTATATTACATCTTTACCTGGCTGTAATTATGAAGATATATCTTTATGAGACATTTCTTAACAGAGAAAACAATAAAATTTTCTAGTAAAATGATTATTCCATAATGAAAATTTCATGATTGAAAACAGATAACAGAATTAATGAAAATATAAAATTGATTTAATTAACCATTCTAAAACATGATGAATACAGGAAATATGATATTAATAAGGAAGAAAATGTAATTGAAATGATGTAGGTAATGATTATCTTGCTTATTTTATTTACATGGACTATTTCACAATTGATCACATTTGAAATAATACATTTCAGTGAATATTAAAACATATTGAAAGCTTAATACAAATCTCTTCATGACTTCTTAATTATTATATACTGCATAATCATATTTCTCCAATTATTTTTCCACATCACATAACAAAGTTTTTATTTTTTTTAAATATTTTATCTTTGAACCATCATAGCTGATCTTTGTCTCACTTTTATATACATATATATATACACCATATGCAATATGACAATGTAACTGGAAAAATAATGGTGCCATAAGTGAAATTACAATGTACATACATTATTTCTGCTTTATATAGACTGTGAATTTATCATATCATACATAAGTGCTTTTACTGTATATTAGTTTTATTTTAGGTCACTTAAGTGTTGTTTGGTATGATTTCATAGGTTATTTTTTGGGCCTAGGCATGCTCAAAAATTTTTTCAATATAAATTAATGATAATTCCTTCTTGTTTTGTGCTTTTTTAGTTTATGAAATGTTTCATAGGAACACTCAACTTTTGTAAAGTGGGGAAACCTGTAATTTTATATCCACAATGGCCAAATTGTGGCTCTTTAGTATATTCAATGCTGCTCCATACAATGAAAGGTAGTTAATATGGAGCAAATATCTACTTAATTTAAAAAAGTAATAATTCATTTATTTTAAAAATTAGTATGTATCTATAAGAAATAAATGCATGTGAAATATGTAATAAACAGTTTTTGAACTCATTGGTAAGATTATCCAAAAAAAACTAATGCAGCTCTCATTGATACAAAAAGAAACTGTGGCTCTCAAGTATTTGAGATTATCCTATGTGGCTCATAGTGACATGAAATTTGGTCATCCCCCTGTTTATATATATTATAATAGTTTACAATAGCAATTACCTATTTCTTACCATTTGACTTTGAATTTCAGAACCACTGAATACCAAATGATCTTTGAATTTAAACCTAATATTGCAATAAATATATAAATTCTTTTGATTATTAATTAAAAGTTATAAAGTTGATCAAATAGTGTGTCAAATTGTTATAATTGTTGAAAAACTTCATTCTATTAAATTATTTGCAAAAATAAATCTAATTATTTGGAAGTTAATATTTAATGTTTTTAATTCTATCTGTTAAAAATTTGCTAATTATGGATTTTATTATAGTAATTATTTTAATAAAACTAATAAACACAAAATAATTTATTTATTTAAAGACACTTTGGCTAGATTTAGCATATTCTAACAGAATGACAAAATATTGTCATAGTTCAAATTTATATATAGAAAAAAATATATTAGATATTTACTCTTCTGGAATAATGTACAATCATTGTTTGATGAAGTTAAATAGTTTTATATAGTTGTGAAATCTTTTGTAAAATTTAGTAAGTACATTACAGATTTTCATATCAGAATATACTAAACCCAGATTCAATACCAAATCCTCTAGTGAAAGTGGAAGCAAATTTTGTGGTTAAAATCAATGGTATAAATAATCAATTTGATAAAGATATATATATAAAATCAGTGAAAAGAATAAGCAAGGATATCATAAAAACAATCAATTATTCATATAACTAAAGTGGTGATAAACATCTGAATGATACAAGTTGTTTTGTTCAAAAAAATTTCATTTGATATGCAAGAAAAATTTATTAAGCTACATATTAGAGATTATAAGTAATTATAAAGAAAAACTATAATCATTGATTTTAAACAAATTACAATGAATAACTGATTGATGATGAAATAATTTCTTTGCAAAACAAAAAAGTGGTATACATTTTATTCAGTTCATTAAATTGAAAATTTGTTAAGCAGATGTTCACAAATTGAGGGATAAAAAAACTGTATAAAAATTTTCTAAATTAATTTTTCTTGTTAAATTTTAATTCATAATATATATTGTTTTTCATAAACTATGAAGTTCTGCTGCCTATATGAAATATAAAGAATCCACAAGTACTTTAAAGCAGGAAAAATACACAGTTTATTATAATATATGTACTAAATATCTAATAATAAATTGTGTATTTTTCCTGCTTAAAGTGCTTGTGGATTCCTTACATATTGTTTTTATTGTTATTTTCTGAAGATTCTAATGACATTAATACAATTGCTATATAACTAATCATGTGTTACAAAAGTTGTAATTAATGAGCAAAAGTATGAAATATGTAAATTTAAAAATAATATTGAAAATGTAAAACTAATAAAGTTAATAAAATTAGAATTAATAAAAAATTAATTTTATTAGGAAAATTAAATAGTATTGGTAGAAAATTATAGAAAAAAATATGAAAAATAATAATGAATATAAAATTACCAACATTCAACTAGAATAATAAAAGGAAAATTTTTAAATGATTTTAATACAAATTTTTAATACAATTTTAGGGGAATTTGATTTTTTTAAAAACATCTCCTTTAAAAAAAATCTGGCATATACCACTCTCAATTTTCTGATATTTTTGAATATATAATCTATTAGGGGCAATGGGTTTTTTTGAGGCAGTAGGGATGGTAGAGAATGGCCATGAAAATTCATTGAAAATAAAATGCTGATTTTCACTGTGATTGCAATATTTTTCTCTATTATGAGTACCTCTTGTATCAAAAAGTGAAAACATTTTTTACATGTGGCTAGAGACCTTATGGAAGTCCATGTGGCTTGCAGTCAGAAAAGTTTGCCCATCCCTGGAAATAATCAGTATAAATATAAGATATCTAATAATGAAATAAATAAAATCACTACCAGTAGTAAGGTATTACCTATATTTCACATTTAGGTTTTTTTCAAGATGCTTTTGCTCTTGTAGATATCATAAACCAATAAGGCTTACCAGAATTGCTCAGGAACTTCAGATGCATAATGCAACTTATTTGACAACTTAAATCATCATGATGTTTGCACTCTAGCTAGTAATAAAAAAATTTTAATGTAATGAATTTATAGGTTAAGTTAGTAAAAATTAAGCCACATGGGATACTTTTGGCAGTGCCACTTTTAGAACTTATCACAAACATTTATTTATTATAGTACAATAAGGCTCTGCAATCTTGAATATAGAACTGTGAACTAGCTAGAGTGTTAACAGTTCTATATTACATTTGTTTTTTTAGTCTAATAAGGCTCTGCTTAATGCTATTTTGATATAATATGGTTTTTTTCTGAATTCAATATTTTTTGATTCACTTTTGTGTGGTTTTTTAAACTGTTATACTTTTATATAAATCCGAAATTGCACAAAGATGAGGAAGTTAGCATTTCTGAAGATGAGGAGCAAAAGGAACTTGCAACAGATTTTCTCAAAACAAGTTTAGCCACTGTTATAAAAAGTATGAATCAGTTTATACAAAATGATCCAAATTTTGATAGAAATTCAAAGGTAAGACAATGTCATGGATGTGATGTCTGGCTATTGACAATTGCTCATTGAACAAAAGAGGAAAAAGCAAATGGCATCGTATAACTTCTTAAATGAAAAAACAAAAAGTGTCAAATGAGGAAGAATCTTCCTTATCACAAACATAAATTATTTATTTGAATATTTTTGATTTTTATGAATCATTTATGAATACAATTCAATATTAGCCATAAAAATGTCTATAATTAATATCATACAATAGTAAGAATACATAATGATATAATATATATTAGTACTATAATATTAATAGTAATATAGTAGTAATATTACAAAATACAATAAATAAAAGAAATAAATAAATAAAATGTATAATTTTTTAATTCACTGTCCTGTTTCACTTATCTCCATTATTTATATGTTAAGATGACTTTGTTTAATGCAATTTCATTTAGTGCTTGGTTTTTGGAATGTATCCCCTGCAGTAAAGAGGGTCTTATTGTATATGAAATCTATTGGCTTTTTGTTTTCAATTTGAGTATTGATTTAACCAGCATATTATGTTACAATGATCCATCACATTTTTTGTCATGATGGCATCATACATCAGTTGAGATTCAGTTATAAACTTTGATATTAAGTTGACAATGAATCATGTAAAAATATTATTTTGCCATATCATTCATTTATTATTGCATTTGGAATCCATTGGCTCTTTGTATCCAATTTTAATGCAGATTTAACCAGTATATTATAACATAATGACATCATTGTTTGATGTGACATTGTTGAAATATCATACATTTTTATGACATAATGATGCCATGTGTCAGCAATATTTTATGATGTCACTTGTTAAGTCATGATGACATTATACCATTATGACTATTACATCATTCTGAAGATTTAAATGAAGGCATTTTTGTCATGTCTCTAAAATCCCTCATCCCAGAGGCAGTCTCAACCTAGAGTAGTCTGTTACTCATGAAGTCACTAGAAGTCTCTATGCAAAGTTTGATCTTGACAGGTTAAACAGTGTAGGAGCCTTTGCAAAACAGATAGATAGATAGATAGACAAACATTGCACTTTACATATAGATGTGTACAGTATATGTAAGATAAAATTAAGATATTTATTTTTGTAAGTAAATGAAAATTTAAATTTTTTTAAATAATTGTAATAAATTATTTGTTTTTAAATAACATTATAGATAAATTTTATTGAAATGTTATTTGAGTACTTTATAAACATTTAACAATAATTAAAATGATTTTTTTATTTATCTTTTAGTTTCTTTAGCATTAGCTATTCATCAATACGTTATGAATCGTCAAGCAAGTTATTTCATTTAAAAGTTACTGAATCAATTTATTTAATTCCTCATTCCAAGAATTTTATGAAGATAATTGAGGATTATTTATGTATCCATTTATGTTTAATTATATATTTTATGATATATTTAAAATATATAAAGAAAAAATATTATTCCATGATTAAAAAACAAGTAATGTATATATGCAGAAACTTTTTCAAAATATATTACATATTTATTATAAACTAAAATGTATATTATTTAATCATTCCTGTTACATAAAAGCATACTGATTTTGTTATTTCAATAAAATCATGATATTTTCTGCTTATTATGATATAATAACTATTTTTAAAATATAAATGTAATAATGAACTTATAAATATAATAATTATCATTAGAATTATAAATAATTTATATTGAAATGTTAATAATTAATTTGAATTGATTAAAATTTACTAAACAGATTTTTATATTTTTAAAATAGAAGAAAGATTTAACCATTCACAAACCAAAAATCTGTATCATAGATTGATGATATGCTATATGTATTATATGTATAAACATGATATGAAATGATTTTATGAAATTCTGACAAAACTTTTTTTGTGTGTATAATAAATAGAATACAAATTTTTGTGTACAGTATTTGAAGTTTACTAATTTATTAATTTAAATAAAATATAATTTTTCGTATATATTGAGATTTTGTTTCATATATTTTTCTGATTTTAAATAATAATTACAATAGGTATAATGATATGTGACTACAATAAATCTGAAAATTTGAGGTTTTGAGATATGAAATTAATGTTATATTAAGAATAATTTTAAATCATATGCTAAATTTAATGATACTTTGATCGCTTCATCAGGAATGACATCAGATTTCTAAATAAAATCGATTGAATTTTGTCATTTAAAAAATTTTTTTCTTTTCAAAAAAGTGCTGCTATCTATTTATCAACATAGGAAAACCAATGATGCCACCATCGTCCTAATTTTAAAATATTAATTTAATTCTAATTTATTACACTAGGAGTTATTTAGTTTAGAATATTTGGTTTATATATATTTCCTTTATGATGTATAATTAAGATGAAAAATGATTTTTGAATTATGTTTCAATATCTCAAGTTATAAAATAATTGAAAATGCATTGGAACCTGGTAGGCTGTGCCATATCATGTTATAACAAAGTGGAAATGCAAAAATACTAAGAACCTTTATGAGGAAATGATTTTGCAGTTATAAAAAATATCAAATGTATTATTTTGATTCCCTTAACCACTGCAAAAAGGGTTTAAGTGAAAATGTTTACAACAGAATACTGTAGACCAAAAAAAATGCCTTCATTGACCTATATTACTTAAAAAATGTGTTCTGTTCCTATTATACTTATTGAACAATTTTTTGAAAATAATATGATGCTCTATTGCAAAAAATGATGCACCCTTAAATAATAAAGCAAGAACTGTGAAATTTGGTATAAAAATGCCTTTCAGCTAGATATATAAATGATTAAAATTTCATTGCCAATGATACATAGAGCATTTCGTGAATGCATGGAAAGAACAAATCTAGGGTCAATATAAGAAGCAATGTTCATAAGTATGGATATATCTGACCAATTTTGCTGTTTATTTATCAGCACTATGAGCAACTGAGCAAGTTTGAGGAAAGCTGCTTCATATATTTATAGCAAGTCTGCTTTGATTTTTTTGCAATAGTGTGTATAATAATAATGACTAATTCCCTATAGAAAATACGTTAAATTCTAGCACTTACAAGCAGTCCAATACTTTTCTTGTATACGAGAGTAGCCCTTTCGGCTGTCGCCATCTTCAGCTCTCAAAGTTGTTCCAAATCGTTTTTATTGGAATGTTATTCCTTTTTATTCGAATATGGGTTTTCGTTTATATGTTTTCGAAGATACGATTTAAACTTCGAATATTATTACAATAGTTTTTTATATATACTTTATAATTAAAACTATGTTTCAATAATGTTTACGGGTATTATTTTGGGCCTTTACGTTACATTAGACTTATTAATATGTTACTAATTACTCCATTATTACGGTTTTTATTTTAGGAGGTATTTCCACGGTTTACGTAGGTTTTCTGTCTGTCTATCATTTATAATTATTGTATTTCGTTGCCCTTTGTAAATTTGTATACTTTCTGCCATGTATAGTTCTTCTTGTTGATCAATTTTCTTTATAATTTTACTTTCTCCTATATACTATATTAAATACTTTATCCTATATACTATAGTATACTTTATTCTATATATTATATTAAATTTATTTCTATGATTTTATACATAAAAGCTTACAATTAAGACTTTATATTTAATAACCAAAAATCACAATTTTGATTTCAAATCAATAATATAGACTATCATTATATTATCATATGATTTTTGGACTGATTTGCATATCAAATCAACCTATGAAAAATCATATGATATTTGTAATATTTCAATGATTTTTAATTTTGAAATAAAATATGAAAAATCTCAAAATATTTCTATATCAGATATTTCTTTCAGGATGAATTTATATCAGATATACTAATAAATGCATGCATAACACCTAAAGCAATTAAATATAAAATCAAGTGTCATCTATTAAATATCAGAAAACTGTACATAACCCCCAAATATAAATTTTTTTTTTACACCATATACTAATTAATACACTATGAAATTAATAAAATGTATATTAATTATATATTTGTATCATATTGCAAAGAAATACTGTATTGCTCTACAGTATTACAGTAGTATGTTCATATCTGTTTGAATTTCATTTATCTAATTCCTAGTTGACTAAATGTATTTTGCCTAAATCCATTTTAATCAAATGTGAATTCCTGAATATAAAAGCATAGTAATACACTGCTGATAAATAACACAATAGTGCTGGATTTATTTATTGAATTCCTGAATTTTGTAAAATAAGGCACAATTTAAATTTTTGTTGGAAAAAACCACCATCACTACCAACTTTCATGAAAATCTACTAATTAGTTCAAAAATTATTAGTGGAGGATACACAAACAGAAAGGCATACAAAAAAATAACATAATATCTATTAAGCTTCATTTTCCTTCAGAAAGTATGATGATAAAAGGAAAACAGCATGAAAGTAATTAATGAAAAATATCTAATAATAATTTGCTATACTTTCTCAAAAATATTGTTATTAAAAAATAATCTGGTTATTACAAATATAGTAGGTCCTTGTTTAATGTCATGGTTAAGTTCCTGAATACAGCAACTTTAAACTGAAATGACTTCAGGTGAAATCAAAATCCCCATTGGCTCAACATATAAATTTTCCAAGAGATGAATTCTTAATTCAATCCAGCCAATCTGGCCAAATATCCTATGTGCTATATAGTTTAATTAATATATTGTTCATAAACAATGCTGTATATTTGAATTACTGTTCATATAAAATACAGTTATTTTGTTTTCTATAATTATAGGTTTCCATCTCATTTTCTCTATATTATAAAGGTAAATGTAAGAAAACAGGAATTTATTCAGTTTCATTGCCTTAAAATGATTAATTTTTTTAAATAATTTAATTTCTGCTAGTAAATAATGAAATATTAACTGATGTGACATTAGACAAGAATCTATTGTATAAACATTATAAGAAATATAAAAAGAAAGAAAAATTTAAAATATTGCTTAAAATTTAAAATCTTCCATAAAAATAATTATAACAATCAATGAAAACCAAAATTCAGAAAATTATATAAATTAAAATAATAAAAAAGAATTTGCAAATTATTTACCTGTGGGAAATCCTTTAATTTCATATTTATTTGCAAGTTCTCTTTCTACAGTAGCATCAACAGTTGCTAATTTCCCTGAGATCTGAAATAAAAAATACATAAGCAAAAAATATAAACTTAAATCTATTTTTATTAACTGATAAACTGAAAAATAACTTGATTAAAAAATTTACAAATTATAATGTTTTAAGTATTCACATTTTTAAAAATTATATTTTGAAAATAAAAATAAATTTTTTTGTTAACTAATTTTTTTGGAACTAAAATCATTAAAAATTTTAGTTCTAAAGAATTTGTTTATTTGTATTTTGCTATCTTAATTTTTTAATAGTCAAAAGAAAATACATCAGCAATATACATAAATATCAGAATTTCAGTTTTAAGATTTTTCTTATCCATTTTTATAAAATATATTATTGTCTAATTAAATGATTCCTTTTTGGGCTCTGGCTTTTCCATAGTAAGGAGAACTAAGTGCTTCAATGATCTTTCTGAGCTATTGATATTTTAACTTTGCTATAATGGTCAGAAGTTAGAAACCAGATAAAAAAGAATAGCTCTCTCATTTCCACTGTAAAACATCTTAAAGTTCCATATTCTTTGCCTTGCATTGCTAACTATACATTAGAATCAGGGTGAAAATAAATCTTCATATTTTTCTCTACAATATTATTTCATATTACTCCACTCATGGTGATATTATTAGTTCTAATATCTATACAAGTGTTAACAACATTAATAATAAAACTTGAAATGAATGGCAAATCAATGACTTACTTATGATAAGAATCTTATGAAGAAAGGTTTTATATTTATTGATAGACAATCTCCTATCTTGGTCTCCCTTTTAATTTCTCTTACATTGATTTTGATGTGAATGATAAAAATTTTGATTGTGAAATATTGTCAATTGGTTTTCTCTTTGCATGTAGTTTTATCAGAAATGTTCTCAATTCTAATAATTGAAATAATGTATGATGGAAGGATGATTATTATTTGGCAGTGGTACTTGCAAATTTATAAACTGTAATAGTCTTTGATAATTTATGTCCATCATCTCCCTTTGAGAAGAATACATTATCTCTGGGGAGAGACAAGAAACTGATTCCTCAGTAACTCAAAGTTGTCAACAGAATACATATAGTTCAACAATTCAGACAACTTTTTTGACTAAGAGGAACTAGTGATTATCCAAATACCATATTTAATGATAACTGGGAAACTAGGTACGGAATAATTTCTGCATCTGTGCACAAGATTTCCATTTTCTATATAACTGAAATTTGTCTCATAGGAAACTTTTATGTTTCTTCAATCATCATATTTTGATTAAACAGTTGTTGCATTAATACCACTTTAACTACTAATGGCAAATATAATCTATTAAACTATAAAGTAAGACTACTTAATAAGACTAAATAATATCTCCTCCTTTTGTTTGCTATTCTTATCACCTGATTTATCAGGGTTTCCTTCTAGTTAACTTCCAGTAATATCTACCTATTGTTCTTGGAGAATTTCTTGAGCATATTCTAATATTTTAAATCTTGAAAAGTCATTAGTGCCAATCTTAGTGTTCTATTTGAGCATTTGAAATGATGGGGTGTTCACAATTATGAATGGTTGAGAGGTCAAGGGGACTTCTGGTTGAGACAGATAGATGGTAATGCTGGCTTGATTCACAGTAAGTAAATGTCGATTTTATACTGGGATGGGTTCTTCTGGTGGCTAATTCTGCTGCCAGGGACTTGAAAAACTAAAAGAATGCAGTTCATATTATGCAGTCTTGCAGTTAATTCAACTATTTGACTTTTCACTTAGTTGAACAAATCATAATAAATTTCAAATATATTAGCTGCTATCATAATTTTATGAGTTGATTAAATAGAAATACTGAATAGTAACTAAACTGCAAAAAAAAGAAAAGAAAAGAATGTAAAACAATTCAAACATTCCAAATCCTTGCATTGGGTGCCAACTGCAAAGTTGTAATAATCAAAATGATGGATAATTCTAATTAACCTAACAGTTAAATGATTGCAAATCCTAGAGCAGCTTTTCCCAAACTGTATTCCATGGAAGGTCGATAAGTGTTCTGTAAAAAATTATGAAAATTAATATAAGCCTCATATGATTTTAAATGCTGTGCCAGGTTGAAACCGGAGTTGCTAGTTTATTTTACTATTTTCATGTGTTTTATTTTACATAATTATAATTTGATAATAAATGTTTATTTTGTTTTCTTAATTCTTATACTTATTTGCCTAATTTATTTATTATTAATATCTACTTATACTATAAAATAACCAAAGTGTTCCATAAAAATTTCAGGATTTGTGAAGTGTTCCATCATAGAAAAAGTTTAGGAAATGCTGTTCTAAGTATTGTTAAGCCAGATATTTTAATTTCCAGAAAATAAATTCTGAAAATAAACTAATAAATCAACATTAATATGATAAAACAAAAACCAGAACTTTGTGGTTGTTAAAGTAATGAAACAAATGTTAGAACTAAAGACAAAAAAGTTAATACACATATAAACTAGTAAAATGAATAAACCTAAAAACAGATAAAGTTAAATAATAATAATAATAATAATAATAATAATAATTTATTAAATCTAAAAATACTTAGTGTTAAAAAAATTTATTGAAACAATAATATAACAGAAACAAGTTAGTAACAAAAACTTGTTTAACTATCAACCCAAGATTCAAAACAATAATAACTCCAGTGATGTAATCAATCATAAATAGACTATCATATAATGGCTCACTTCCTGGATGAATGAATTATTAAAGATGATGATCCTTATGCACTAAAAGCAAAGTTCCTAATTTTTATAAAAGATTGCAAATCTAACAGTATGGACTTTGTACCCAGAATTTATTAATGCAAACTGAACTTCTACTTTGGGACTGAACAAGGAAAACTAATGTGAGCAAATTGTTAATATTAAACAGCAAATAAATGTTAGCTAATTTAATTCTGTAAAGAAATACAAAACTGAAAATTAAATAGTAAAAATAAAATTTATTAATATATTCTAAATATACAAGTAAATTCAAGCAAAAAATTTATCAATCAAGAATAAAATTCCAACAACTGCTTTATTCAAGTAAAAACAGATTCAACAAGTTACTTTAGCAATCATTTATTAAAAAATAAAATTAATAAAGTTCTCTCTAAAGAAAATAATACTCAATATCAAAATAATTGTAAGTCTATTTAAAGCAAAGTACATCCACAGATACAAAAGTTTATTCAATTGATCAATATACAAGAAATTCTCTTATGTACAGTCTAACATGCCCTTTCAAAAATTATCAACTCTGCATCCTCATGGAAAAGAGAGCTAACAGGGATTAGATGTTTGAGCTGAACTTCCTTTCTTGGCTAAAGGAGTTCTGATTCTACTCAAACTAAGGTGTAAGGCATCATGCTAAGAATTGAGTGGCATTGTAGTAGTAAAAGATGCTATATCCTAAATAATTCCTTCAAGGCACCAGTGAAATGTTATTGTATTTAGTCTTCCACTTATAAATGAGGGATAAACAGATCATGATGTTTTGTTTCCTCCAGTTTTTTTGCACTTATGGATGACAAACAAAATTTCTCTCTCAGAGGACTGGATCTCCATCACACCTCAAGATTGGCAGTTCCAGCATAGAGGGTTGAAGTTGCTGGCATATCTCTTAGTGGCAGGATGACGGAGCACTCTGCCTCTGTTCTTTTTCTGCTAATAAGTCTGGCAACAAGCAAGGCTGTCCAGAGAAGCTAGGCAAAAATTGAAAAGAGCTAGGAGGGAAGGTGGTATTACTGGTGGCTCTTAACAACCGGATCACACTTCTCAACTAGCTTTGTCTTATTCTCTTGTTAGTACTCCTGGTGCTGGCAAGTGGACCAGATCTGCAGTTTTTACTCTTTCTTCTGGGGAGGTGGGACCAGCAAAAAGGACCTGTGCTCTCAGCTGGAATTATACTCTGAAGCATTGACTTCCATTTGGATGGTCACTATCAAGGAGGGATATCTAGACTCCAAGATGGTAGTCAATGAAGTTGACCTTCTAAAAGGAAAGATCCTGAAATAGAGTGTATGGTATACCTTCAGGTAAATCTCTACAATGGTCAGGGGCTATATCTTGGACAATGGTGCACTCATTTATACTTGCATAAATGAGTTAACTTGTCAATGACTCACTCAACTTTTGAATAAGTGTGCTCATGGGAAAGGAATCCATTTAAGGGTTTTTCCAGTAGAGTGACTTCCCAAGCCTTTCAAAATAGCAATTATTAAAAACACTAGCACACTAAGCAAAGTAACCAAAAAATTTATTGCGGTATAGCACTTTCAGACATTATGA
>WUQG02245741.1:0-20563 GCA_011317285.2 Androctonus mauritanicus | reverse complement strand
GGAATCAGGCAAGTAAGATTCGAGCAACTGGGGATCGGGCAAGTGACATTCGGGCAAGCGTGGATACGCCATATTTTTTGGGAGCATTTAGCATTTTGAATATCACATTTTGTTATTGCAAAAAAATAAAAATAAAAATAAATCACTATTGTTAAATACGAGTAATAAAAAAGTGCAGCATTTGATAGATGCTTGGGTTAAAATCTATGACCATTTAAAAAAATCATATATCCTGGAAATTACACTTGATAGATACCAATCAGGGAATTTAATAGTTTTTCAATAAACTATCTGATATTCTCTCAACTAATGATATATCCATATCATTTTTATGAAGGATTTTAATTAAACATTTATTATTATTTTTTAATCTGTAAAATAAAACAATTAGATTATTGCAATAAGTAAATATTTAATCATATTCATTACAAATAATTTTAGAATCTGTTTTGGAAATACCAAAAGATAACAAGAAAATAATTTAGTGTTTTATGTTAATTTCAAATTTCATATAAAAACTGAATTATCACATTTCAATTACTAACGATAATCAAATAATTTTATTCAAAATTAAATAAAAATATACTTTAATTAAATTAATTTAAAAAAGGGAAGCATACGCTAAAACAAATTCAATTTACTGTTTAAAAGTTAAGCCTAAAAATTAAATTATTTTAATTTTATAAATAAAGTTATAAATTCACGTGTTATATATAAATAAACTTCTATATAAATCTGTAAATACATATAGTTTCATATTATTACGGTTATACAGAAAGATTAATCAAGATTAAAAATTTAAATAAGAAATCATTGTTACCTCCTCCATAATGAACGTGTTAGAGACTATCCCAGACTTCCTTGCACCAAACAACGTTGCCAGAAAATGTTTCACGTTGCCACATGTGGATGATTTATGTTACTACCGATAGATGGCAGTATTATACAAAAGTTATTAGAAGTTTTCTACTTTTTTTTTCGGAGTGTTCTGCGAAGTGGATTAGTTGGTTTTGTTGTTTAAAAAGCATTGGACGGGTGACTCGTTTCCATACTCGTGACACGAACTCGTTGGTTTGAAGGATAAGGTTGTATAAACGAGATATTGATTCCAAAAATGACAGGTGATTGTACGAGTGGATGTGTCGAGTAGAGGTCGTAACACTTCATACACATGTGACATGTTCAAGAACAGAAATCATTGTTTGATACGTAATATGCCTTTCTAGGTGAAAGTACTTTTAATTAGAATTTTGAATTTTAATATACTAATCAAGATGAGATGTTTCGGAAAGAAAGTCAAGAGTTATCACTGTAAAATCGTCTTGTTAGATGAAACAGAATTAATTCAAGAAATACAGGTAAGCAATTGTATTCCTAAAAAAACCAAAATTATAGTTTGTTACGAATTTATAGTATTCAGAAATATATTTTATAATAATTATACATAAAATAAAAGAAACTATGATTAATATTTGTGTTGTTTAAATTAAATAAAACAAGCATTAATCACGTTTTCATTAAAAAAAAAAAAATTGGAATGATATAATTTTTAGTAGAATTTTTCATTTTTGAAATTTTCAACAGAATATTTTAAACTAATTTTGTATTAAAAATTTTTATACAAGAAATGAATTTTGTATTAAAAATTATTACGATAGTGCTGAATGACGCTTGTTACTTTTTGGAAAATAAAAAGTGAAATAAAATACTGGTTTAAAGCCAAAACTAGATTTAAACTAGAAATTTTTACAGTAATATGAAAAAAAAAAATTTTACTGGCGGATCGGAAATTTGGAGAGATGATTATTTTTCCTCTATAATTAGTATGTAATGCTTTAGTTGCGTTTGAAAAGAAAAACACCTGGGTCATTCTTATCCAGCAGGTGTCTACTGACGAACCTTCTATTCAGATAAAAGTTGCTCCTCAAACAACTCTTGCATAAATAAACATGCTGTTTCTTAAATTTTAAAGTAGTAGTGTTATTTTAACCTATCTGTATTGCATAAAACAAATTTTAAATTATTGTGTTTTTTTTTTTAATTAATGCATTTGCAGTTGTGTTGCGTTGAACGGATTCCCCGCTGGAGCAAATACATATAATTCAAAGTCGGTTAGTTTTAGAGATAGGAAATGAAATATAGATTTATTGATTCGAGTACTAGGTAATTCAAAATGTATGACTTCAAGAAAATAAATCATTAGGAAACCGGAATCTCACAGGAGGAGAAACCCCGCCCAACAGATTCCAGTAGGAAAGGCTACTAACTTTCGTAAACTGATATCACCTCTAGTAGTTGAGAATTGGAAATCAGGATTGTGCAATATATCCAAACAGTTGTTATTTAATTATTTTTAAATCGTATTCTGTTCTCAACTTTAAAACTTATAAAATACAAACACGTAACCGAATGTATTAAAAAAATTTTTTAAACTAATTTTTTTTTTTTACGGTAAAAAAAAATTTCGCTAAGTGTATGTGGGGGAAATGCACTGTAGTTTATTGGTGAAAGCTTCACAACTAAAGAGGCCTTAGAGAAACCCCGAAGTGTGGGGTGTGTCCGACCGTTCCCAAGGGCTCAGGGCAACAAAGATGAAATTACACGGTGCAGTCGGTTAATGTGATCTCTGCATACTCAAGGCTTGTAAGAATGATTAAACTTGTAAGCTTCTTCTAATGTCTAGTAAAAAAATCTGATTATCGCTATTTAAAGATATCTTTAAATCTAATCTTTGTTTAGTTCTTGAACTTTAATCCAACCCAAATGGAGCAATGGCCTTTCCGACGGATAGGTATATACAGACGTCTGGAAAGATATAAAACTAATATTAAGATTTTATGTGTGAAAGCAGATTTCAAATGTAAATGACCTTTCTTATACGTAACCGGTACGGTTAGGTCCTTAAATATTTTCCCCTTTTTTCCCCTCCTTAGAGAGGCAATTATTTTTCCAGCACCCACTAATTGCTTCCCTGACACGTCTCCTCCTCCCTTGTGACCTCCTAGTCCATTTTCTTATAGACAGACAATATTGTTTTTAACAATTGTAAAAAAAAACAAAAGACCGTAAAATAGCTGTAAAAATAATTCCAAAGGAAATAAAATGCTAACTTTCTCTTTATTGATACTACTTCACTATATTTACTCGGTTTGAAAGTAACACTGATTGATTTTTTTTTTATCTTTCGAATATAAAATTTATCGGACTGCTGATCCATTTTTTCTTTATCCCGCGACTCTTACAAAAACTAACGCTTTGATGAATCAAATTATTTTCGGGTCGAGAAATGCCATTCTTCTAAAGAATTTTCTCATAAATTTATCATGGAGGAACAATATGGCTATATATTTATGTTTCCTTCCTAATGCTATAAAATTGTGACGTTTCGGTTGGATAACTTCTAGATTTTTTTTTCCATTTATATTCAGATATTTATATTTATATACGCGTTTCCGATTCCTGTTGATTTGAAATTATCGTTTCACCCTGTGCTCTCAAAAATGATCTTTATAATTTTGCATCTTAATCTAAAATAATCCTATTGAGAAAAAATAATAGCTTTTTAACAATCTCAGAACTTGGTTATAAATAACAGCTTAGTTGCGCTTTATATTTAAGATCTATTCGGAGTGCGTGAGATCATAATGGTTGAAAGTTCTTGAAGCTATAATGGGTATTGTGTGGCTTCTAGCTTCAGGCTCTGAAGTCGAGTAGTTGATTGTCATTGTCAACAATGAGCAGCTTTTTTTTTTTACCTTAGTTATAATCTAATCTGAAACTTCCACTTTCACTCAACTTATTGCTTGTTGTTAATTAATGCTTTTTGTTCTGCACTTCGTTTTGTTTGTAAAAATCTCTCATCTACTGTTTGGTGCAATTCAATTATTGATGAATAAGCTTAACAATAAGTGAATAACATAGTAAGTTCAAGTATCGTTCAATTATTATTCTGTCAAGCGGAAATTGTTCTTAGAAGTTTTTTACTTGAATATTGATCATTATTTGAGATAACGAGAGTTGTTTGAAATCTCACATGTTCTCACGCTAAACCCCCTGATGTTTCGTGTCAATGTTTCTTGCTTTAATATATTCAGGTTCATTCAGTAGGTTAAGTTAATGGACTGTTTTTTTAATCGTCATTTTTTTAAGCAAGTGTCCTGATAAATTTTTAGTATCTGTTCTCTTTATGCTTTTCATTTAGCGTTCAAAAATTTATGTAATTTATAGTAGTCATGAATCAAATTAAAAAAATAAATAAATTCGTTTAAATCATTGGTTCTTTATCGCATTACATATTTCAAAAAGTAAGGCGGATTTACAATAATGCTTGTTTGTGTGGCTCATTGTTAGTTTGAAAAGCACTCGAATTTCAGTTTTTAGCCTAAGGTCAAATCCGCATTCTTTTTCTATAGAACTTATAATTTGAAATGATTAAAACCAGTATTTATCTCCAGTCTTAAGTAGTGGGAAATACTATAGTTTAGAAAGGTGCTACTTTAAAGAATTTCATAATATATCACTACGTTTAAATTCCTATAACGGCAGGGCATTTCTTTTGTTTATTGCCTGGAAACTATATCGATTTATGATGCAAGATTTTATTTTTCAAATAGATTAAATCAGTTTATAATAGCAATATTGTTTGTTTGTATATGAAATTATAACATAATCTGTTTACTGCACACGTTTTAAATTATATAATTAAATAATATATAGTTTAAAATTACAACAATTTAAAAAAGTCGTATAATTTCACTTAATATTGATGCAGTAGTTTAATTACAGTATTTAATTTTAACTTTATATACGTTAATATAGAAAATAAAAAAAAAGTAAGAATTTTCTGAATTCCGAGGATTGAAAAACTACAAATTTTAATGGTTTAACATCTATGGTTTTGTTTTTTAATGCTTTTCAAAAAATGAAATATAGTGTCCTGAAACTGCTTCACTATAACATAGTTCTAAACCTTTTATCGGAATTCTTGCGATTAACAGTGTAATGATAATCGTTACGCTGCTTATCGAAAAAGGTTTGATAAATTGTGGATTCAGAAATGTGAAGTGTGTGCGATAACATTAGAAACTAGTTTTTATAATACTGCAGTTTCTGAAGAGTAAGTTTGGCTGCCCTATTTTGTCAACATTGGTAGGTCCAGAAAGATGAATGCATGATATGCATAATATATCACTAAGTTTGCATGAAAAGGTGAATGCATTTTATTTAATTTCTTTTGCATAACTTTATCTTTTTTTGATAAGTGCATTATAAAATGCTAGAATTTTTAAGTGGAGATAAACTCTATTTATGAAACATACGGAATAATATTTGATGTTATAAAAAAGAATAGTGATAAGAAACATGTTCGAATGCTTTTGCAAAAAATCGTAAAAATTGCTGATTTCATATTTTTTCTCTACAGCATGAAACAATGTTTTCACTGAATAAATTTCTATAAAATATTTTAATTAAAAGTTGTCGATGAAATAAACTTTTTGTTAAATAATAAATTTTTCTTTGACAGCTTCTATAAATAAAATATCTTCAATAGAACCAAAATTTACTTGAATATATAATAGCACAAGAGCGCACTTGGTTTTTATCTTCATCAATTCACAAATGGTTCTTAATGAAAATGTTAATTTCATTAAGAACCATTTATATTTTTTTATTCCTTGTTTTTATACCTGGGAAAGTCCTAATAAGTGAATCCATTCTAAACCGTGTTATGGATTTCTCGCATTCGGTATATATTGGCCGATAGATGAATGCTGGGACCAAAAGGCCCTGCTAGAACTTCCGCAGAAATTCTAATGGATCAATCCGTAATTCTAAAATCTAGAGTCAATTCCGGATTCCAGATGGAAGGCTAATACGCTTGTATACGAACATCCAGCCAATTGTTTGTGATATTATTCGAAAATAAACAATTTTTTCCAGCAATCAAAAGTGATTGTCACAGTATAGCCTATCTGTTGCTGTCAGTCATTAATCGTCTAGAAGAGCTTTCTATTTAAAGAATCCATGATCAGATCTTTAGGCCAATCTTTATTTTTTCAGATTTGAGCATGGCTTGTTGATAAGGATCAACAAGCCATGCTCAAATCTGATTATCTCTCGAATATCTGATGATCTCTTAACTGGATCCTTGTAGGATCCAGGTCCATACCTCAGTATTTCAGCAGGGATCCGGGTCCGGCCCGTTGAATCCTATCCTTCAACCTTCCGATTGACCCCATTTTGGGTGATGCCAGCCTGTAGTGGGTTCTAAAAATGACTGCCGCCAGGCCATCGTTGCGCCAGTCATAGAATATCCCAAGTGAAATGGCGGGTGAATTTATATAACTTAATCTAATCTATGTGATCTTATGGGTAGTAAAGGATGTAACTCCTTAAAAAAACTAACTTAACTGGACTATAATATCATAGTTATCGAATAGATACGCAATAATTCAATGTAATTTAATTTAACTTATCAAGAGATGAATAATTTTTTGAATAAAACAAGCATGTATAATTTAGGAAAAAATTTTTTTTATGTTTTGGACAAAAATGTAAAAATATCAATATACTTATTTAATGTATTTATGTTTTTATTTAATTTAATGTTCTCTCTTCTGAAAGAGGAATTAATTTAAGCTATAAAACAAAAGAATAATACTCAGAATAGAAAAATGGTTTAAAAAAGTATAAAAATTTAAGCTCTCAAAATAAATATTTGTTTTTTTCCATATAATTAAATTTCATTTTAAACAGAAAAGGAATAACAATATAAGTTTACTTATTATTTGGCTAAGTAAATATAGTATCATTTTACGCGTTAAAAAATAATCCTGAAATATAAATTAGATGCAAAAAATGCAATATCATTTATAAGTGAAAAAAATCGGTTCATTATTGCATGATTGTACTAAAAAAAAGTCTTATTATATGGATTTCCTGGATATGTTCATATGTATATGGTATAAACTCATAATTCGTTATTCGTCCTTACGTTTTATTCCATTTTCCACTTGGTAAGATGCTAAATTAAGGGAATGTTCAAGAGCCAGTACTGATCCATATTCACAATGAGATCAATTGGATATGTGAAGGATAGAAATCTCGTAAATAAAGGAGAACCATCGTTGAGAAGAACAGAGCCCAGAATGACGAAATCGAATATTCTAAATCTTATGACAATTTTTATAGAAATGCCTTTTATTCTGCACTTTTTCTTATTCATTTCTTCATTATTATATATTTCAAGAAATTGCATTAAATTTAATAAATATTTATGGCAGTCTTGTTAATAGAAAATCAATTTACCGAAATCCGAATTCTAGTTTCAAATATATTAGAAATCGGATTTCGGTAAGTTTTTAAAGTGAATTTATACGCTAAGTATTGATGTATAAATTTTCTTGAATTTCCTTATAGCTATAAAATAATATATCGTCTTACAAATATCAAAAGTTCTGATACAGATTACACCAGCTGACCACGTGGAAGTGTGCTAAATTTCACTTGAATGATTACACCTTCGGATTTTTAGGAGTTCCGTGGTTGGTCCGTCGATTTTCATATCTCACTTTGTTAACCAATCTCACCATTATGCTGAGCCCGTGATGTTACTCCATTAAGCAACGTCCAGTTGGAATTTTGATATAAAATATAGATAGAAGAACGAATTGATATAGCTAAGCAAAACGATGATTTTATTTCGATGGAAATTTATCAAAATGACAATTATTATTATCTCAGAAAAATATTTTAGTAAATTATAATCAAAATAAAATTGAAAGATATATAAAACTCAAAATATTTTATACGCATTGCTATAAATTATTTTGATTTGTTCAAGAAAATATAATAAAACTGATACTTGAAAAGCTGTTTCGGATAAATTATATTAT
This sequence comes from Androctonus mauritanicus, assembly GCA_011317285.2. Classification (NCBI taxonomy): domain Eukaryota; kingdom Metazoa; phylum Arthropoda; class Arachnida; order Scorpiones; family Buthidae; genus Androctonus; species Androctonus mauritanicus. The sequence continues at coordinate 12,668 of WUQG02245741.1, read as the reverse complement.
ATTAGTTCAAATATTTATTTTATTTTTCGATGCTTTCACCTTTGAAAATACTAAGCAGTGAATCCGTTATGATAATATTGGATATGCTCCTTGATTCAGAGCAATTTCAAAACCCAACACGAATATCTCGCACATCTGATATCAATCGTAAAGTGAAAGCTTGGGGATTAATTGATAAAGTCAAAATTCCTAGGAATATATCTTGGAATTGGTTCTTGATCCTCTAGATCATTTGCTGTTAATGTATAGATAAATATAAATTAATAGTAGAATTAATGATTAATTTTAAATATTTCTCAGTAATAAAATCAATTTTGGTTTTTTCTTAGATAGCATTGATATCCTATATATTTCTAGTCCGAGACATTGAAGATAAAATATTAATGCATGGAGATTAAAATATCGATAAAATTGATGTATGTCGATACTTCGTGCATCTTTAGCATTAAACATCTGCTACTGACTGAGGAATAGTTGTTTATTGAACTATAAAAAGATTAAAAAATTGACGTAGTTCTGAATCTTTTTGTAACATTATTCATATATCATATTTTCAAATATCTTAATTACTTTACAATGAACATTAAAAGTTGGCAAAATTAGATTTAATTTATTAATAGCATAATAGATTATATTAAAAAAAAAAAATCTAAATTCAAGAGATATTTTATTGCATAGCACTTTATTATCTATGACAATTAATTAAATAATAGTTTGACAGTATCGCATAATAAAATTTAAACCACACGCAAGCAAATTATATGCAGTACTTAAATTAAAGGACAAACAACAAAAATCATGAAAAAAGCGGTTACAAGTTGAAGAAAACAATGTACAGCATATTAATTAAATGTACTTTGCGGTTCGAGTACATTAACATTATTACTGCAGGTTGCCTTTTTCCCCTATAAAAATGAGACAATTTTTAACAATGACATTACTGATTAATTTAAAAATATTTCGGAGCCGTAGAAATAATTTTTTTAGTTTTCTTAGATAGCATTGATAACCAATATAAATCGAGATATTGAATATAAAATATTGAGGTAGATAGATTAACACATCGATTAAATTGATGTGTATCGATATGTCGTGCATGTTTAGCGTTAAGTATCTGCTATTTACTGATAAATAGTTGTTTATTGAACTATAAAAGGATTAAGTCATGTTATATATTTAATAGTATGAAGTTTATCTTTTCGTTATTGTAAAGATATACCAATATATAATCTATATACAGTATATATATTGCCAAAGTCTTATGTTATAGTATTGATTTATAAGGAAAACAATTTACTAGGATAATTTTTATCTATTCTACTATATACAGTATTTTTTAACTTGAGTTACGATAAATAATTACAGACATTTTGAATATCGCGATAAATTGTAATTACAATACTGTATAATTAAAAATTACATTTGATGTTAATCGTAAAAATTTTTATTTCATAAAAAGCTAAATAAAAAAACTGTTCTATAAAGTTTTCAAGTGTTTTTCTAGTATGCTTACATAGATATCAATTTTTCCTATACCACAGAAACTCTATAGGAAATTTCAAAATACAGTACTATTATTGATTTAATATCTTATTTTTATTGAAGGAGATTGATAAAATATTTGTTCCAAACGAATATACTAATATGAGCTTTTAGTTAAAATGAAAATGCATATTTTGTGAATGCTTTTCTCTACAATGGTTTTGTAACTTCTAACTTGCGGTGATATCTGCTATCAATAATGACCTGAGAAAGTCTGAGTTATGTAATTGTGCTGAATGTTCACTGAAAAAGTTTGGCTCACAAATCAATTTCAAGCAACTATTAAATGAATTTGCTGGAATAAATGAAATTTAATTGTTTAATTTCTATCATTATCAAGAAATAGATAAAGTCATTAGAAAATACAGTATTGTCCAATTAAACTATAGTTTTATATTGTTAATTTTCCTTTTGAATATTTTCTTGTAAATACAGTACTGTAAATATCAGGTCAGTTATTTTTATAGGGCCTATAATAGTGTTTTTCATGCATTCGAACTCGTTAAAAGAACATTTTATATGGAATTATAAATAAAAGTGTTTTTATTTTACACTTACATACATCATACCGTATATTTTTATTGCTCTTAAGTCATCAGTAATTTTTGTTTGGAATAAAATTTTAATATATATTAAACACTTCGTAGTTGCTTATAATATTTTATGAAACACATCTACGTAAATCTAATATATATATATATATATATATATTTTTTTCTTTTTTTTAAATTAGATACTTCTTAAAATATCAACAATTATTTAGTAATTATTACGTATCCCAGAAATTATTCTGATATTTTTCTGGATATATATAGATTAATAATAAAAATTACAACAAGTACAGTACAGCAATTGAATTAAAACATAACAATAGAGATAATCAGAAGTTAATCGTTATTTATTTTTAAGTAAGAGATTTGCTTTTATAAAAATAGAAATGATAACTTACAGTACTATCTATATACGTGTCTAAATTCTAGAATGATGATTAATTTAAATAATAATACTATACAATATACAGTAAGTAGTTAAAATGGATCACTATTCTATATATATAGAATTTATATATATTTAAACTATATAATATATATAGTTTAAATATATATATCGTAAGTCCTTCATAACAATGGGTTCAGGATCTTTCTTCTGAAGCAGCTTTTCTTTTCAGTCCACATATTCCTTGGTTTTAGTTTAAAATTTTAATATATTGTATCACGTAATCTTCTTGATAGTAATTTTTTAAAATATGTTAGGACATTCAGGTTAGAAATTCAAAGTAAATAAATAAACGTTTTCGCTATCACGAACCAACGATATGAGTGCATTTAAATACTATATTATGTAAAGTATAATTTTGGCCATTTTAGATCTCTTCCTTTTTCATGCAAGTAGTCGTAAGCAATTTATTGACCCCGTTTTAAATTACGTAAGATTTTATTTCTTTATCTTTATATACGTAGCTGTATTTTACAAAAATATACAGCTATAAATATAAATTTATAATTGTTAGGGTTTTAAATGTTAAAGGGCATTAAAAGTACAATGAAAAGTTCAAAATATGTCAAATTCGTAATGTGATGCATGCGTATTGTACAAATAGTTCTAGTTTGCGAATTAAATTTTAAAATTGAAAGCATTTAAAAATCTAACCTCAAGCACTTATCTAATCATTGAGACATCATCCCGTCCCTCCAAATAAAAAATCATAAAGCTTTTCTTTACTCTTTAAAATGCTTACGTAATACTTGATCTCCCTATATTTTCTTAAATTTTTAACATAATTTTTTAAATTATTAAATAAATTATACTTGAAATTATGTTTATTTTGTTAACGCTTCATATATCCCAAGTTAATATAACGGAACCATTGATCAAAAGTAAGTTCGACTATAAATAAATATTTTATATACATATATATGCGGTTCAGTGACATTAAACGATTACAGATTATATCGTGATATAATATACTGTATTGTAATAAGTGTACGAAATTTAATCCTTACAAAATCTGAACAATTGAACCGTACAAGTACTTCGTTTACAAATACACTATATAATGACACTAACCACTTCGTTACTTGAATTAACTTTTGTCAACTATTTTAATTTATTTTTATTGTTTTAAATTTATATATATATATAAAGTATATTAATGGATAAACGCGAAAGTAATATTTACAGTATTTTAAATTAACTTTGCTCTATTTGTTTCAATAAAAGTAGTAATTCTTATGCAATATATTTTTATTTTAATGAACTAGTTGTAGTAAAAGTTTTTCTCGCTCACAAAAAGAAAAAAACAAAAATGGATATTTTTTTTTATGGTAGAGAAAAATCGGAATTAGAGACCGCAATAAATAATTGAATGTAAATTTATCGAAGCGGAAAACCTCTAACGCAGTCAACTAAGACATATAAAATAATAATAATGTCGTTCTAGTCAAGCGTTATGGTTTACAACTAATCTTCATTACTAATACCATGTTGTTAAATAGTATGCTAAATTTTCAAAACTGTTATATCAATATAAATAAAATATAATTTTTAAAAATATTCATATATACATATGTGTGCTGTATTTACATTTTAAAGAATTAAACCTGTTCACATTTATCTAATTGTAATGCATTTTAAGGGGCATTAATAATTGAAAAATATTCAAATTTTCTACACACCTCTGTAGTAAATCTGGAAATGTAAGTAAAAATATTTTTTTATTAAAATAATAATGATTATTATTATTATGTGTGTTCGTGTGATATTTGTGGTCATACTTATAAGCACAATTATTATTTGAACATAATTCAATACGTATGCTGTTTTAAATAATATTTTTGAATTTAATATAAGTTAGCCGTTAAAATAATAGGAACTTGTATTTCATTATAAGATATTTTTCTGTAATATCTCTCTAAAAAAAAGTTTTATTTTAATATTCTGAATACAATAATTGAAAAGTTACCGTAACATAAATAAGACTTCAAAGTTGGATGGACATAAATTGCTCTTTAGGGCAGTAACGCGGTCGCTAAATAAATTGCATGATTTTAAAGTAATAACCGGATATAAAATGAGTTGGGTGAAGCATTTAATAATGGTATCAAAATAGTTTAATTAATAATTTATAAATTTTTAGCGTAAATAATTGAATAAAAAATATTGTTAATATTCCATGAAACAATTTCGTAAAAACACTTGAGTGCCGATTTAAAATATATATATATATATATATACCGTACCGTATAAATAAATAAGAGGAAGAAGAATCTAAAAATGGAGTCTTCAGTAGTGATATGGGTCATAAATTTCTCTACATCAGTTATTATAGATTACATCTTTTTCTTTGCTAAAAGATAAACAAATTAGTTTATGATTTTCGTGCTTGTATTCAAGGTCATCAAGTTTTATATATATAAAAAAAAATTATTAAAGAAAAATTGTCTTAAGAGATTTCCATCATTTATTTTACGAAAAGAAAAAAAAACGTTGAAAATTGAATAATATCTAAACTTTCGACTATATAATACCTTATAGATTTTCTTAATAGTTTTCATGTATTCTAAATAAATGGGCAATGTAGAAGAAATATGAACAGCTTGTGCAAGTTGATATCTTAATCCATGTTGAAGTCTCATTTGTTTTTCTCTCTTTGAAGGAAGTGAAATCAATTTTGCTTTTCTAGTAAAATATATCTTGTTGAAGTAATGTTTTAAGAGGGAAACTTTCATAATAACTCTTAACAATATTTTCTTTACAAAAAAAAAAAATAATAATAAATTTTATAATTTCTATGCTACATATATTGTACACTATAATTTATTTCATGATCATAATTTTCACGTATGTTTTAGATAAGCTTTTATTTATATCTATACCGACATCTCCACTTTTAACCTGCTGTATTTTTTATTTAATCTGCCTCTGATCTCGTGATATGAGGTTAACAATGTGATATATCGATATATTAACGATATAATTGATAAACTGTAAATGTTTGATAAGTGAATTATTATTTTTATACTTGTTCATAATACTTTCGTAAAATTTTAATCCATATGGAACTGAAGTCTGCTTTTTTTTTAAAAAAATAAAAAACCCTAATAAATTATTTTAATTGTTATGTTCTAGTTTTTATAATTAACCTTTTTCTTGTTCAGATAAATAACAAATCATTCAGATTTGCTGAACGGATTATAAATTACCTATAAAATTCAATTGTATTGTATATGACCTATAATTATTATAATTCACCATACTGGATAAAGTTTTGTAGGTCAAGTAATTTTCTATAGGCTATTCACCTTTAATGACAATGCAAGTTAGTATTTCCGTTCAATTTAAAATCAATAGATAGTAAACTAATCTATATAGGAAAAGTTTATTTTATTTAATTAATTTATTTATATTTGTAGGTTAATGTGAAATATTAAATGCATTTTCATTTGCAAATATACTCGAAAATATAAAATTTCATGACGTCCTCTTATTTATATTACGCGGTATTTAATTGATTTTTCTTCGGTGGCAGCACTGTTGTTGTTGTTATGGTACTCTAATTGATGCTAATACTATCCGATTATTTCATCGATGAATTATTTGCAAACGTTACAAAATCTCATTTAAAATAAAAATTGTTACGTACTTTCCAAAATGGATTTCTTCTTCATTTCCAGTTCATAACTTTCAGAAGAAATTGAATTTACTTTCATTCTTCGTTTGCAACACTTATTTTATTATTATGCTGCTCTAAATGATGCTAATTCGGTTATTATCTTATGAAGTTTCGCTTTTCAAGCTGGATCGATCTAATTATTTGATTTTTAATAAATATTATGAAATGGAAAGATTTAAAATATCAAAAATTTGTTTGTTTATTAGTCGGATTGAAATATAAAGAAAAATGCAATTATTTTCAAAAATTAAATTTAAAAATCACTTTTTATTAAAGTAGAATTTTTGTAATATTTTTTTATAAACAGAAAAGCGAATATTCTATTCAAAACAACTTTATCAGACTAACAGGGAGGGGGAAAAAAAGACGTTGAGAAGTCGAAGACTAATGGATTACAAGATAGGGTCTCGAAACAGGCAGATCTCTTGCTGTTTTTAAACTTGTCTGAGACCACCTACTGGTCGTCTATATGGCATCAGACATACTGGAGGCGTGACACAGTGTAGGCCGACACCTGTCTGGCCTATGTCAGGTTAATTTGTGACGAAAGTATGGCACAAAAGCTTCTTCATTTACACGAAATAATCAAATAACTCAACTGTAATTGTATTCCAAACTAGATTATAAATCAGCTTGGCTGTTAAGCTGTTTTTTGGTTCTTAATAAAAATTTCTATGTACGTTTTACAAAATTAGATAATTTCAATGCTAAGCTTTAATTTATAATACCACTTGTTTGTTGTTAAAAGATAAAGACAAGTAAAAATTTATAGATTAATTTATCATTTGGAAACATTCTCCTCATAAAATATAAGTTGAAAAGTAAATGTAGAAGTAACTTTTATCTTTGAATTTCCTGTAATAATCTTTGCAATTTTTAATGGTATTTTAAATTTATTAAAACAGTTGTTATAAAAAAAAATTTGATTATTTTGATATATGCTTCGAAACTTATTGTATATTTAGAATGATTGATGGATTGTAACGCTGAATGTGTCTGAATATGCTATATAAATTTATTGATTTTAATGCAAGCACTAAAATTAATTTAATTTTAATCATTGGCAATAAAAGAAACGCAACATCCATCATTTCTTAGGAATATTTTTTTTACATAGCAGTTATAAATCTTTCTTTTATATTCTCCTGTTGTAAATTAAAAATCTTAATACGTAATGTAGTAATAAATCCTCAGCAATTTTATCATGAAAACAACGTCAGTGTTTAAGAGTTTAAATTAAAGTTTTGATTCATAAGAAAGACTTCATTGAGTGATTTATTGCAGTTTTCATTCATTAAGAATATTGAAAAATATGAAAATATTACTTTTAATAATAAAATAAATATACTGTACGTTATTTTTATTTCTGTTTAAATTTAGTTCAACTTTTGGGCGATTCCAGTTGTGTGAATTGCATGGTGAATTGTTATGTAGGAAAAAGAAAAAAAAATTAAATCATTGTTTGTAAATTTAAAAGACTTTTCTTTACACGGCATTGAGATAGGGTCTGTTTTTTAATTACTATTAAAAGTAAGAAAACAATACATACAATATATCTATGTTAAGATTATCGAAATTTATCACTAAACTAACGAATTAATATATGAGATTTTGTTAAGTTTTAAGATCGCGTTGAAAATTGAAGGCAGATGAATAAAATCTATACAGAACATAAAAATTTTATCATTTTTTAAAAATAAAATGTTAATTTTAGAAATAAAAATTAATATATTCATTATGTATCACTTACAAATTGCAGAAACAAGATATGATTGATTCTTTTGCAAATAACAAACTTGTGTTACATGAATATTTATAAGTTGTAGTATCTTTATGAGTAAATTGTCTGGTCAACCTTGATGCATTTTTTTTTAATCTTCCCACGAAGATCTAACACTTTTTCCTCCTTTTGAAAAAGCGATGAAATAAGAATCCGTATTTTAGTTAAAATGAATTGCATATGGAACTTAATTAAATTATTAATAACGAAAAAAAAAAGCAATTACTGTTTGTGTAAAAGAAACGATAATTATTTTTATCATCTGGCATGTCTATGTATATTTAGGCTACAATATGTTTATAATTGTTTTGTTCTTAAGAGGTTACTAACGTGAGGCAAAGGTTTGGTTCGTGATATTATAGTAGCATCATCGTGATATTGAAAACCCCTGCAGGAAGATAACGTTTTCGTTCTAGGAACTGGTTTTTTCGGGAAAGTATGGTTCTCTTTTTCTTATTTTGTAACATTTTTTTTCCCTTTTAAGCTAGCATGAAAACATGAAATGTTATATTATATACTAAACCACGTTTTAACTATTTTGTAAAACTATACAAATTCGTATGTCCAGATTCACATTTTCTGAATAGCCTACACTCATTTTATTTAGATTTTTCCTCTTTAGGTATATAATTTATAATTTTATGGATCATTACTTTCTACGTTATGAATATGACAATCTGTTAAACATCAATATTATGCAACAAGTTTGCATGCATTTAATATATTTATAGTAAAAATCATTTATTGTTAAATTCCAATATAATATAGATAATATTTTATTACGCGGCAATTAGCCCAAATAGACAGGTGACTACTACATGAACCGAGATTGATTAAAAAATAATGAGGACGAAAAAAGTAGTCACTGTTTAAGAAAAAAAAATCTTGTGTTAATCCTTAATTTTATTATCAACTTTAAAAAGGATTACATTTGATTACAGTAGCCCAAACATGGCTTTCACTAAGCAACTTTAATTTTTGTATTACGTTTACTTTTATAAACAATTTAAAAAAATTATGCATGAATTCTGTAAATTTATGTGAATTTTTACTAATATTAAGAAAATATTAATTATAATATAATAAATATAGATAATCGTTTGATTAAACAACGGAAAGACTTTATAGTTTTTCAAAGTATGAGTAATGATTGAGGTAAGGGGGTAAGGAGGCCCTTCTGAGGTGTATGATCTAACATCACACCCTGAATGGAGAACTTTAAATACTTTGCTTGAGGCAATTTCCCCCTTACCCAATGTCTCATAATACATTAACCTTAAACCTTTAACCCACACTAATTATCCAAAAAAGAAACATCAGCGATTTGAAAAAGGACAGGTCTTGCTTGGATTGGTAGTTTTTTTTTTTATGCGATATTCAAGTAGGCGTATTGTCTAGGTTCGATCTTTTGAAGCATGTTAAATTAAAAAAAAAGAAAGAAAGAAAGAAACAGTGTATAAGTTTAGTAAGCTTTAGCTAGGTTATCGTATTTTTTGTTTGTTGTTAAGCATTAATGTACAGTACCATGATTTAGTATTAATTTCAAAATCGTTTTGTCGTCATATTTATAAGAAAGATTTCTTAATCAGTTTTTAGATCGCAAACTTTTGCAGAAAATCCAGATGGGGGTCATCAACTGAGGATAGATGACCGTTACCAGGTGATGTATGTGCTGAGTTGGATAGGCTGGAGTAACCTTCTCCATCAAGATGTAGACGTGCCGATGAAACACTCCAGGTATATCCTGTGACCTCTTTAACCTCTCGAAGAATCATCTTCGTTTCCTTTCAGCCTCAGGCATTCAGCTAAAGTACTGTCTTAAACTTTAGTTAATTCTTTCAAACCACACCTCCGAAACATCAGTGCGAACTTTACTTGTGGATTTTTAGTTAAGAGGAAAACAAGAAAATGCGAAGCTAATTTTGAACATTTTATGATGTCTTAGAAATATTTCATAGAATTTTAAAAAATGCATCGTATCGTTTAATTTTATAAAAGTTCAGAAATGAAGAAATTTATGTATTCAAAAGGAAAATTTTTATTAAAGTTAATAATTGAAAATTAAAAGATTGATTGACTCAGTTCGAATAACAATAAGAATTATTGCTAGATTTAGTTAAAGATTACAACAATATGAACTCATTTTCGCAAAGATTATAATAGAAAAAATCTAATTGGCATGTAAATATATTTTAAATCTGATACATTTTAACAGCTGCTTAAATTTTATTACGATGAATGCGTTTTAAAATCATCAGACCTGTGAAAAGATGCGTGGAATATCTCTAAATATAAATTTTGAGTTTTGCCAAGCTTATAACTTGTCGTCCAACTTGATTTGCAAGTCGTACTGAAAGAAACTCCACCCAGAAGGCAAAATACATCTCAACTGTTTAATTATTGATCTAATCTGATGGTTTCAGACAAGTTCGTTAGCCTTTGAAAGACCTAGTTTTTTTTCAGTTCAACTTTATCAGGTGGTCTTAAAAATGTTTACTGTCATCTTAAAACTAAAATTTATAAAAAAAATCCATAAATTTGTTTTTTGTGTGAACTAAATTTCTAAATTTTTTAAAAATGCAAAATATTTATTGGAAGGACATTAGCCTATCGAGAATTTCGAGTTTTAGAATGTTGATTTTATCAAGAAAATCTTAAAAAGATGAAATTAATTTTTACATGATGAACGAATCGCATAGAACAATAAAGCAACCGGATCGTTTATCATGCACGACAATCACTTCACTTCGTGTTTCTTAAAAAAGAAAAATTGTTATCATATTTTTTGACCGTAAGGAACCGTGATGCCACGCATGATTTACAAGTTTGCACGAAACTACACCTAACATAGAAAGTGTGAAGCTTTTTTTTTGTCCTAATTCTTCGTAGGGAAAGCAGGAAGTTGTGAAACTTAGCCAAAATAATCCTTTTCTGTGTAATTATTCTAAATATCACAAAAGGAATTTTTATAAGAAAGTTTATGAATGAATTCATATAAATCTAATAATAGAAACATTTTAAGATTGTATAGTTTAATGCATATAAGCTTACAGTGCATATTGTTTACAGAATTTAAAACCTATTCAAAATGTTTATTACGTAAAAGAGTCTAATGTAGAGCACCGACTATTTACTGTAGGGATGAGCAAAATGCGGCTCCCTTTCTAATTTAAAAAAAAAACAAAAAACGAAACATTAAAATTATTAAATTCTCATAAAAATATTCTCATTAAAATTATTATATTCTCATAAAAATCTTATTAAAATTTTTTCTTTATAGTATTGCTAATTCAAAAAATTAAAACAAAGTTTCTGTCCCGGAATTTTTATTGTTTTAGTTTAGATTTTGTACAATAACAAAATGATGATGTAAAATATAAGCACTTGGTAAATAAATAAAATATATACAGTATACAATACAGTACTGTTAATAATGCTGCTCACAAATATTTTTTCATTATTTTTAATTTGGTCCACGTTTCAAAAAAAGTTGTTCAACCCTGATTTACTGATTCTTTTTTTTTTCTTCTCCACAAATTTTTGTTTACTTTTATTTAAAGAATTATGCGATAATTTTTCTACATTCCACATATAAAATTCGATTTTGCAGAATTTTCATTATTATTTTGTATGAAGCATAAATTATAATTTTTATTGTGATAATTATATCATTAAAAGTTGGAAATAAAAATCGTTCGTATGTATAACATATTTAAAATTGACTACTACATACACATAACATACTAATTAGTACTTCCAAAAACTGCTCCATTTATTAGAGTATGTTGTTATTTTTTAATACTGTAGTTGGATGCAGTGATGATGGAGATATAATTTAAAGTATTGAATTTGGAAATATTTTTCTTTTTAAGCTATAGCTGTACTTTATTTTATTTTTTACATTAAATGACTACTATTTAGTGCGCATTAAATCACAAAATATTAGTCTGTCGACAGATTAAATTTTCATAATACGGTTAGTATTAAAATAAAACAAATATTTCTAAAGTTCTGTTATAGGTGATATTTAGCCATATAAATTTATTTACGATTACGTTGAACTTAAGATACCTCTTCTATCATTATAGCATCTATCTCGGTAATTGCTGTCGACGAAAAAAAAATTTGATTTTCATCTTGTTCGTGACAAGATCGTATGATTCACAAAATGACATGATTAGTACCTGTTAGGTAATCTACGTTTCAACTGGTGTAGACCAACTAGTCGCAATCACGTTGATCTCATTGACTTGTAATCCTACAGGTTGACAAACTCAAAATGTTTATTCAATGTTTAATTCAGTTTATGTCGTGCAAACTAAATAAGCGCGATATTAAAATCAAAAGACATTGTGTTAAAACCACATATGAAATCATTCATTTATCTAAAAACATACATTTTTCATTTTTCATCCATTCATGCGTAAAAAATGGTTATTCTTACAAATAAATGAATCTTTGTTAGATTACGCTGACACTTTTTGTTATACAGTGAAACCTCTCAATAGCGGACACCTCTGGGGAACAGAAATTTGTCCGCTATTGAGGGTAATGGCCATCTGAGCCATCCATTTTTTCGTTTAGTGTGATTTAGCAAGATACGAATTTTCGCGTTATATGAGTAACAAAGTCGATAAATTTAGCATTAAATGTTTATTTTAATCATTATTTATT
>WUQG02245630.1:0-20576 GCA_011317285.2 Androctonus mauritanicus | reverse complement strand
TATAATATTATAAAAATTATATGTAGGGGAGAGCAGGGTAAAGTGGCCATTGGATATTACTACTCTATATTTTTCAGGAATCTGGTGATGATTGTCTAAACCAGGGGTCGGTAACCTTTTCTGGACGACGGGCCATTTTCAAAAAAAAATTTTTTTAAGCGGGCCGCACAGCTAGGCTTTTTTATTTATAAGCGGGCCGCACAGTGTTGTTATAGACATCGGAGAACAAAAAAAATTCCGGAGATAGGTTAAATATTCCAATGCGAATTCTAGTCTCGCTTCGTTGTGAACATTTGTCAACCGATCGTTTATCGCTGGTCAATGGTGATAGTAGCCAAATTCTCTCAATCAATAAAAAATAATTTTAATAAAACAATAAATAAATATATTTCATAATATAACAAAATAATAATAATATAATAAAAAATAAAATACCTTCCTAATTTTTATTTAATCATATAAAAATTATATTGCTTGATGGGCCGCACAAAATCTTGCAATGGACCGTATGCGGCCCACGGGCCGCGCGTTGCTGACCCCTGGTATATTGCATACAATGATACAATTTGTATCATTGTGTATTGCATTTTCTTGTACTTATTTAATCACAGTGAGTATCACCAAACCAATAAGTTTATATTGTTGTTAAATTAATATTATTATTATTTTTCAAAAAGAAAATAATTATAGAAAAAAGTTTCTTAAAGTTATGAGAATTATCAATACCAACAACACTATAAACTTATTGGTTTGGTGATACTCATAATGATTGAATAAATACAAGAAAAAGCAATATACAATGATAAAATTTGTATCATTGTATATTGCATTTTCTTCTGTTTATTTACTATAAACTTAAATTCTAGAATTTAAGTTTTATCTTTAATGATATATTTAATTTTTATCATCATTAAAAATATCTAAATACTGTAGTTCCTTGACAATACAAGAAAAAGTCAAGTATTTAAGTCTGTGTGTATATTTTTATATAAAATTTTAGAAAGTTATTTTATTAATAAATTTATATTTTTTATCATTTTAAGATATTACTAAAATTATATTAGTATAATATAGTTAATAACTAGGCGTACTTAATAACCTACAGAAATGACCTATAGTTAATAATACTATATATAGTTAATATAGCAATTTAATGATAAGTGTTGAATTTGCCTGTTCAATATTTATGATTTTGATAAATAAAATAAAATAATCTGAAAGATTTTATTCAATATTCTTAACTTTTATATAATATAACAAAAACTATAATAAAATAATATAATGGAGTTTGTTATTATGTATGTATATAAGTGTGAGATGATGGAATGTTCTCTAGTTATAGAAAAAATGAAATTTTTTAAACAGGACTGATTTTAATGTGCCAAGAGTAAAGTATCAAGTTAGAAAAATATCAGATTTTATAAAGTATAAAATTATAGAAAGTGCTGAACTACATAGATTTTACTGCAGTTCATGTCAACTTTTTTTTTGAAATTCAACTCAATTTGAATTTTGAACAATTTACATTATTATGATGTCAATCTGTAATAAATTGCTAATAAATAATAATAAATTCAGTGTACCTGAGACTAGAAAACTATTTTTGACTGGATAAACAAACTAAAATTATAATGCAAAAAGAATTAATATTAAAATTCTAAATTCATACAGTTTCAAATAAATAATAAAGTGTACTTAGAGACCTGATAATTATTCATAGTTTAAAAATTGTAAATGGATGAATATAGTAAATGAACAGCAACTAAGGTATTCACAGCACATTTATAGCAGCAAAACTTTATTTTGAAAAAATAATAGTAAGGTTTTTGGTTAAAAATAGTAATAACTGAAAATGTTACTACTATTTTTTTAAATAAATAGAATTTTTGCTGCTACAAAATGTGCTATGACTGATTTATTATACTGTAGTAACTGATATAGTAATGAATAAAATCTTTTTCATCAGATATCTTAGATTAATATTTACTAATGTTTATACAACTAATGCTCTCTTACTTTCTAATGTCATCTTCATAAAAATTAAATAACATTTTTTGTATAATATTAGTTGAAATATATTCATAAATTTATATTTATTGATAATTTTTCAATGTATTTCTATAATTTTTCAGTTCAAAATAAAACTGATAATTACTGATATGTGATATATGCAATGAATCTAATTTTAAAATATTTCACTGAATATTGATGATATTTCTTTTGACAAAACAGTCTATATATATAAACAAATATCCTAACTGACAGACTCATCAATGCCCAGCCCAAATCTCTGTATCTAGAAACATGAAATTTGGAGAGTATGTTCGAGTTCCTTGATATAAGTACTTACTAAAAAGGGATTTTTAGAAATTTGACTCTTAAAGGGATGAAAAGAGGAAAAATGTGTTTTCATGGATTCCTCAATATCTCTTAAGCCTGATGAGATACTAACTTGATTTTTGCTTTAAAAAGTTACCCATACAAATGCATAAAAACATAATTCAACAGTTAGCCCTAATCAATCCCTAAAGGGACAAATCTAGATTTGGGAATGAATTATAGAACTCTTCATATCTTCTGTGTTTGTTAAGTTATAACATTCTGTTTTGAATATAGGTGGTCTTTTTAAAATCTTTAGAAAGTGTTTTTAATGATTTTTTAAAATTTCACCCCTAACGTAGTAAAAGGCTTTATTTCTTTACTGGGTGAAATTTTAAAAAGAGTAAAAAGTTTCCTAAATGAATAAAAAGTTTTTTATTCAATAGAGGACATTTCTCTGGTGGTCCTCTAACAATTTTTGTAGGCTTATCCATATCTTTATAAAAATGAAACAATGAAGCTAAGAAATTTAAAAAATAAATAAATAAAATTGATTTAAAAAATAGAGAATGAACAAAAATAATCCTTTCTTACATTTAAATTGTTCACTGAAATCAAAGAAAAGTTTATTGGAATCAAAATGTATTTATAGTAGTTAAATACTATACAAAGCATGAGTATCATGTTGTATGAAAGAAATCTTTTTGATTTTTAAGAATTAATTATTAATACCAAAAATTTCTCATCAACTTAGACTGGTTTAAATGTAGAACAAAAAAAGACTGAAAAACATTATAAAACAGTAATCCACTTCAGTGACCTAAATTTGATTTCACTATATCTGTCACAGGGATTGTATATGTTGCTATTCATATATTTCATTTATACTACAGGGTGATTCGTTTAGAACTGACCTATTTCATTTGGCTGTAGTTTTGTGAAAAAGTATCCGATTTTAATGCGGTTTGCGGCAAAAAATGCAGGAAGGATGAAAATTTAGTGGGCCATCTCGTTTTGTGATGTGCAATGCCAAAAAAAAGATAAGTCGCCAATAGGAAGGAACAGTGAACAGCGAGCGCTACATGCACATTTTTAATGAATTTGTAGAGTAGCTTGATGACGTGGAATTGACTGAGGGGTATTACCAGCATGATGGTGCCACATGCCACACGTCAAAACAAAGTATGCATTTGATCAAGAGTTCTTTTCAGACCACATTATTTCCAAAGGTTTGTGGCCTCCACAGTCACCAGATCTATCATCCCCAGATTTCTTCTTATGGGATTTTCTGAAGGGTCATGTGTATCGCGATAAACCACGGACACTGGACGAATTAAAGGCCAACATTTCTAGGGAAATTGCAAACATCACTGCCGACATATTGCGGAGTGTTGCTGCTAACATGGAGCGGCGAGTTCAGTTATGCCTACACCAGGAGGGTGGTCATTTTCAACACCTACTGTAGGGTAAGTGATCATAAACTTTTATAATCTTTACACACCTTTACTAGTCACATTTTGTATGCCACATGGGAATCAATGTTTTTGTACAGCAGTCAGCTTTTTTTAACAGCGTTTTATAGGCGCAAGCCATTCCTCCTTGTATAGCATTTCACGGTTTCCGTTATTTCTTATTTCTTCATTTTTTTGGCATTGCACATCACAAAACAGGATGGACCACTAAATTTTCATCCTTCCTGCATGTTTTTCCGCAAACCAGATTAAAATCGGATACTTTTTCACAAAACTACAGCCCAATGAAATAGGTCAGTTCTAAACGAATCACCCTGTATTTACAATTATTACAGAGAGTAGAAAAAATTCACCCATTGCAAAATATGGGTTATTCATAATAGGTGTAGTTGATGATGTCATATAAGATGTCACAGATGGCATCATGAAGAATCTGAAAGATCATAGCAAAGTGGAATAAGGAAATGGGATTCTTTTCAAGAAAGGAAAGTAAGACTGATTGGTGATAGATTGATCCATAGTCATTCATGGAGAAATAAAGCAGCTGAGGAATAAGAATCACAATCTGTTGTATTTTGTTTAATGTTAGATATAATTATAAATTAATTTTACATTATTAAGCAGGAAGTTGAAAAATTAATTTAAAATTAATTCATTGTTACATTTAAATCTTGGCATTGCCCCATAGATTCCCTTGACAATACCAGCCGTGGTTTGTTAGTAAACCAATAAATTGTTTTCCCTGATTGGATTTGATTAGTTTTAGTTAAGCTGCCATATTGCACTTGAGATATGCTGTATCTGATGGCAACCACTTTTAGAGCCTTTCACAGGCAGACAACACCCATGATGAGGCCAAATGGATGGATGAAGAATGGGATGATGAATGGATTCCTCTTAAAAAACTAGAAGTGTGGGATTTAGAAAAGAATCTGAATTTTCCATAGTAGTAAATGACTGCTGTACCATACAGCCATCGGGCTAATCTTTCCTTCATTGGAAATTGCTTAGATATCTGAACTACTGTATTATAACATATAATCCATTAAATACATACTTTAACTTATCTACATTGTTTTTAGAATTTAATCTTTTGATGATTTTGCACTTATTGATATATTCTATTATATATGAAATCTCAGAATATCAAGAAATGCTAATGTTCTTGATCATCTTGAAAACTCTAGTGAAAATTTGTTTGTATTTGGTATAAACTACAGTAGTTTCATTTTATATTAATCAATTAAAATTAGATATTTTTAAAAAATTATTCTAAAAGTCATTAGAATTTATTTTATAAAATATAATTATATTTTATTATGCATGCATTATGTTTTGGATATTTTCTCAAAAAGAATATTCATTTTATAATTTTAATCAACCATTTATACTAATATGAAATTTTAATAATTATTAAACATATAACATTTGTATTTGAAAAAATTTAGTAAGCATTTCAAAAAACTCTTAAAAATTATTATTCCAAAATAAAATATATTTAAAAATACCAATATTTATATTGTATATTTAAAAATACCAATTACCTGATGCAGTAGTGGAAAATAAGACTTATCTTGAGTAGATAAAATAGATTTGATCATCATGGACAAAACAATCTTATGTAAATGAAATGATTAAAATTATGTTAATTATATGTTTTTAAATATGGCATTCAACATTTTAAAAATATTCTATTTGTTTATCTTATGCAACAGGACTGGTGGACAATTCAGGATTAAAATTGGGGTGGGGAGAGAGTTTTCTATTTACACTTATTATATATTTATGAATTTCTATAACATGTAAAAAAATATATTATTTACATGTTATAGCAATTGACATAATTGATATAAGTTTAAATTAAGCCAACTGATATATTGCTAAGATTTCTAATTAATTCATGAAAACCAATTCATATTCCTCCATGCTATAAATATGTCATCTATGTAATGACAAATTTTTTTATATATATTAGATAATTGAGAAATGCTGGAATCATTATTTTTATTTTTTGTTAAAATAATCAAATAACAAAATTTAAACTAGGTTCAGATTAAAGAATAAATTTGCTAGATGTTCTATTCTTATATAATAATTGAAGAGGGACTTTGTCCAAAAGTATTATTAAATATAAGTTTTCATTATTTTGGCACTATTTTTAACAAGTTTATTTAAATCAAATAACTATTAATAATAAAACAACATTAGTTAGCTAAAAGTAAGATATAAAATTAACAATAATGTTACACATGTCCTGGAAGCTGAAGAGGATTAAATAAATAATCGAAAGCACTCCTTCTAATTGAGTATATTGAGTTTATTTTTATTTAAGACTTCCTGCCAAAATGCTAGTGATGTTTTTCTCAGTTTTATTCATGGCAGTGTATACAGTTTTTTGTCCTTTTTGAAAGTTACACATGCCCTTCGGCAATTTTAATATAAAATAATTTATTATTTACTATTTCTAAAATAAAAATTGAGCAACAAATAGAAAAAATCAAATAATCAAGGAAATAATTATTTGCAAAGACTGGAGTGACTACTCAATTGCCTACTGTACTTAATTAATATTAGAAAAATGACGATGTCAATTGGTTGGCTCTGCTATGTTTAAGTTGGCTATTTTTGCAAATGTACATTCACTTCTATAGTTAATTGACTTTGTTTTTGTGGCCAGATGTATCCCAATAAAAACAAAATCAATTAACTATAGAATTGAATATATATTTGCAAAAATAGCCAACCTAAACATAGCAGAGCCAACCAATCAACATCCTTCTTTTTCTAATATTGAGCAGTCATCCAGCCATGATTATTTGAGAATAATTCTTGATCAAATAAAACAAAAATAAAAAATATCTAAATAAAAATTTCTCCAAATAATCTCAAAGCATGAATCAGCATAATATTCAACAGAATACATTGATATTCTAAAACAAATTTCAGCATTTATTAAAATGTTTAGGATGGTATAAGAAATGCATAGAAAGAAAATAACAAAATGCTTTATTTGTAAATAGCAAGAAAACATTTTACAAAAATTTAAAACAAGAATCAACAATAGTTGAGTACAGTTAACAATGGTATAGTAATCACTAGAGTATTCTGAGACCATAAAAATGAATAATAAATAACATGACATAATACAATAATAATTCAACTCTTTTTGCAATTGTGGTTATATGATTTTTATTTAAAACTAACATTTTCGGCCATTTGTTCGTATGCCATCGATGGCATACGAACAAATTGCCGAAAACGTTAGTTTTTAAATAAAAATCGTATAACCACAATTGCAAAAAGAGTTGAATTATTATTGTATTATGTCAGCATAAGTGTGTATGCAGTATAAAAGGAATTCTTGGAATAAATAACATATACAGTAATTGTAATATTACATATGATATATCCTAACTTAGTGAACACAAAATACAACAATTATCAAAAATGAAATATGTAAATTTAATTACAAAAAAGTTCTCAAATAATACCTAGAAGTATAATTAGAAAATGCCAAGAACATATAACATTCATAATTACTGATAAAAAAAAAATTCACAAGCTCAGCATTTTAAACAATTAGAGAGAATACTATTGTTCTTTATTCATGGCATTACAAAAGCACAAACACTAAATATACTGCACAATATTAGACTAATCACAATGTTAGACATTTGTATTCTGCTAGTTTAGAAAGGATTTAATAATGATACAAGGTTAGATGATTCCAATTGCCCTGAGGCAGTTTTATTGTCAATTTGACAAAGGACAAGATATAGAGACTCCATAGAGCATTTATATAGAGAGAAAAAGATCTTTGCCACCAAGTAGTGATTGATATGTTAACAATATTTCCCTTCTTAATTTGAAAATCACACAATATTTCAGATTTATCTCATATTCTGAGAACTGCACAACGTTGCAAAATTTTTTTCCCTGACAACAACTTTGTTAGCATATCAGCAGATTATCAGTAGTTAGAATGTATTGGACATACAATTTTTTTTCCTTCAATCTTCTCTCAAAGGAAAAAGTATCCGAGCTCAATAAGTTTGTTGTTTTAGATGTTATTTGATTATTTCTGAGTATGAATGCACCTTATTTTTCAACTTGCATCAATTGAGGAATGTTTACAAATTCTTTTGCTCCTACTTCAATCAAGAAATTCTGTAGCCATAAAACTTCCTTGGCCACAACACAAAACTAAATATTTGTTTTGACAGTTTACAATACAGTGATCCTCTGTGTTTTGCTAACATGACTGCATTAACTATAGTTATGACATATCCACTGAAAAATCTCTTGTCAGTCTTATTGTTCCCTAATTTGCATCACAATAAGAGATTGACTTGATCATCTAAATGCTGATCCAAGGTTTTTTGTTTGTTTTAAATGTCATGATATTTGTGTAATGCCTATCCAATGTTCTTTGTTTGACTATTTATTAGGTCATATATATTACTGCAAAGATTACGTTAGGAAACTGCCAGCTAAATAAAGTAAACCCCTGATAGCTTGTTGGCAATTTGGATTAGTATTAATCTCTTGATCGTCAATTTTTGTTTTATTGAATTTCATTCCACAATCAAGTAGTGTTGATGCTTCCCTTGCATCACTCATTCCTAGGGTGGGAAGCAGTTCTTCAGCTGACTGTTGATGGTCAGTGAATCATTGTCATGTTGTTCTAGTTGCATCGATGGAACATGATATGCTTTCCATGAGTCTGTTGTAGACACACATACTCTTTTTAAATGAACAAGGCAGGACTGCAATGTTTCCTTCTCCTCCTTTCAGAAATAGTGCAGATTTGTAAATAATCTCCTTAAGCATTCCATTTAGATATCTGCTGTTGATGAATTTTCCATCACCTCTTTACTGCAATAGCTAACAAGATTTGAATTGACTTTTTTCTTCATTATTGGTAAAAAAATATTTCCTTGTAATTGATTCCTTTGAGTTATTCACAACCTAACTATCTTGTTTTGTACAGTTCCAATTTGCAATCTTCATTGAATTTTTTTCTTAAAAACCCACTTACATTTGATGACACATCATTTTTGTGGCCTTGATATGATGGTTTATGTATGGTTAGACTTCAAGTTTTCTACTTCCTCTTGCATTGTGGTTCTCTATTCTTCCCCATCAAGAGCTGACAATTCTTCTTCCATTGTACTTGAATCCTATATGAATTTTTGATATTTGGTGATATTGCATTTTTTACCATTACCTGTTTTACTGTCAGTTGCTGAGAGCATCTTTAATTTGGGTTCTTCCTTCTCTAATATTTTGTGGATGATAATATTTTCCTCTCCTTCAATCTGAGAGAGAGGATGATTTTGATTAATCTCCCTGTAATCAAATTAATGTTTCATCTTTGATATGGATTTTGATATTATCTTCATTAGTTTGGCTGTTGGTGAAATATATATTATTGGCTTCTCTGTCTTTCACTGAGCCTTGCAGGGAAATGAGTTTTCATCAAATATGGCATTATGGCTTGTAAAGATGTGATCATTTTTCCAATCCCAAAATTTATATCTGTTTAATCCATCTGGATAATTGATCAACACACATTCAATAAATTCTGGATCCAATTTATTTCATCAATGTCCATTTTTATCATAATCCATGTCCTACATCCATACATCATAAGGTGGTTTAGTTGGACCTGTTTTATCCAAAGTACTTCAGGTATGCAATCTTTGATTGCTTTGGATGGACATTTGTTTCATATATGATATACATTAACTAATATATTGGCTTATAGAGTCTTGTGATATCTGTTTTGATAAACAGGCATCTGGTCATATCTAGAAGAGTTTAATTCATTCTCTTAGCAACTTCCCATTTTGCTCTGGCATCCCTGTGACTGCTAACTGCTATCTTATGCTATAGGGATAGGCAAACTTTGTCATTACGAACCACATAGGGGAATATTTGAGAGCTACAATCAGTTTCTTTCTATGTCAATGGGAATTTCATCAGTTTCTTCAGGTAATCTTAACAATGATTTCAAAAATTGTTTATTATATATTTCACAAACATTTATTTCATATAGCTTCCTATTATTTTTTACAACAAATGAATAAATTATATTACTCTTTTAAATTAAGTAGATATTTGCTCCATATTAGCAATTGACTTTCATGGTATGGACCCACATGGAAGGTATCAAAGAACTGCAATTTGTCTACTGTGGTGCTATAATGTAGAAGTATTAATTAAATTATCTGCTTAGGTATTTGTCATCATTATTGCTATGTAATACTTTCACTATTTTCTTATGGAGATTTTCAACCATATACCTGAACTCGTCAAATTTGTGATGGATTTAATTTTTTGTTTTCATTAGGTACACAGTTGTGTAACAAGTGTAATTGTCTACAAATGTGACAAAATAGTTTCAACCTCTTTTTGAAGTTGGTATAATTTTTTCAATAGCATTGGAATGAATCAGTTCAGGTAGTGTCGTGACTTGGGTGCCTCATCAGTTAGAAAGTTTTTCCTTCTTAATTTTCCAAGCAAGTTGATGGAACATTTCTTTGATTTGTTAATTGTGTGTCTTTGCTTTCTCTTTCTTATATAGCTTTCTTGCATTTCTTGGTGAAGGTAGTCAAGTCATTGATGCCATAATATTTCATTAATAATCTTGGCTAGTTTTGATGATGGTTTAGTTTCTTCTACTCTGTGCAGTCTACTGTTCTGCATAACTATGAGAATATCCTAGAATGTGAACAGTTATTATGTTGCAAATATCAATTTATAATTTATTGATTTTCTTCCTGCTAAAGGCTAACTAATTGTCATTACATTGAAATATAACCAGAATAATTTGAAAACTTAGAATTAGATGCCAATCTTTTATGAATATATTTTTTGTAATGCCTCTTTTATTAATGCAGGAATCTAACTCCAATACTATTTTGAAATATCATTCACAATAATTAATACAATTCTCTTTACTCATATACAGTATAATAATAAATCAGTCAATAATATTATATACAGAATAATTATCAACCAATACATTTTGCTAGATATCACATTATCATCTAATGTAGTGGTTTCAAATTCAAATTGTGTGCAGACCAAATGTGCAGTTTAAAAGGAAGTGAAGGGCCAAAAATTTTTAAACAAAATTATAATGAAAGGAAACTATTTTACTGATATTGTACTCAACTTGCACTTATAGCACAGTGCAAGTTGAATACAGTATACTTTATTAATGCTTTATTAATATTAAATTGTAATAACTTTCTGATTGTAGCATGCATTTAAATAAATAGCTAAAATATCTTCTTGGGCCATACAAAATTGCTTTGTGGGCTAGATGCAGCTGGTGAGCCGCCAGTTTGAGACCATTGATCTAATGCAATATGTCTAAATTATTATTAAAAAGCATACAAAAAATATTAAGTCAGATTTGAAGATTTTAAATAAAAATTATAATAAAATTAAATTTTGTTAAGTTAAATTATTAATAAATAGTTGGAAAAATATATTTATGACTTTTGTATTATTATCTTATAGATAGTGATTCTACTGTTGCTATCCCATGTAGGATGGAATGGACCTTCTGTTACATTTTTTTCTTGTTCTTGGGAAAAATCAAAATTTGTTCAACATATTATCATGAAGGTTTGTAAATTATATTTGTTAAAATTTTTCATTTTAATGTTGTTTAATGTATTTATATTTGTGTTTTGCAGAAATTTCTACCTATTCTAGATAGATATCGTGTAACTTTGCCATTAGAATGTCCTTTTCATCCTCAGCGTGATATATTTTGGTGGCCCCAAAGAGATTCCAGTGAAATGGAAGAATGGACTTGCCCTGCATGTGGTCAGAAATTTCACTGTGAACAACTTTTTGCAGGTCATTGGGACAAAACACATGGGAGATCAACAAGTCCAGTAAGATTTTAAAAATTAAAGGAAAATTTTTAATTTGAATTCAAATAATGAATTAAAATAAATAAATAAAAAATTTTTAACTATTTTGATCAATTTTCTTATTCCAGTATATATTTTTCCATCATTATCTATTTATTTAAAACATTATAATCAGTTATTACTCAAAAAAGATTATGAATTTAGTAACTTTATTTGCTAATCTGTACAAATATATAATATTTAACATCGTATAAACCAAAATTTCAAAGTAATCTAACTTGCTTGTTATCCAAACTCAGTCCAATAAACAGCACTACATGCAAGTAAAACACAGTTTTATTTTGTAAAACGTTTTTGGACCTAAGAGTGGTCCCTCATCTGTACATACGACAGAAGAACTCATTAACTTAAGATAATATAAAAAGAACATAGAACATTAGAATTAGAACATATTTTAAACATCGGTTATATGGAATTTTTCAAATTTAAATTTAAGCAGTTTAAAAATAAGATAAATGAAAATTATACAAATACTAGTACATTGTATATAACAATTTTGTAATAACAGGAAAATAAAAACAAACAAAACAAAAAACAAAAATACTAGGCAAATACAGAGTTTATAATATATATGGGAATGCATAAATTATACTATATAAAAATAGAATATCTAAAAAATAAATAAAGGTACGGAGCTATCATCGGACAGAGGAAGAGCTGTGCATCCTTCATAAAAAAGGAGAAGGGGAAGGAGGGTAGTATTCTCCCACCAGGAACAGACAACAGTGGCAGTTATTAACATTAGCTACATTACATTAATATCAGATCTAGAAAGATCACGACAGGAGACAGATTAAACCCTATGAGGTTTCCTAACCCCCCTTGGTCTTGTGTCTCCCCACACCCGGATCTTTCTTATCTTGATTTCTGTCGTGATCTTTCTATTAATGTTATTGATTCAAAAATGTCTTTTTGAAACAGCATGAAAATAGTTAATAAATTGCAATCCTTTGCTGATTAACTGTATCATAATAAAAAACATTGTCTGCAGCATCTGTAATTCTTCAGAAAATAATGGCAGAATCTTCAAAAATTTATAAGCAACTTAGGTTTATTAAAATTTGTAATTTCCAGTTGTAATTATGTTTGATCAAGAAGTTGCAGACTTTTTATTTTAAACATAATTCATAAATTAACATTTAAATAAGAAAAGATCTTTAGAATCACTGGAGATGATATGATCAAATTTTGGTGTATATTCAAGGATTTATAAAACTTAGATATATGTTTTCTAGCTCCTATCAAGATTTTTCTTTATTTAGATATAGATACAATGTATATGTTATGGGTAATGTACAAAATCTGGTTAATGTTCAGATTAACCAGGAGATGTCAACATTATTCAAGTACAGTGGATAAAGACAGAAATAGAAAGTAATTTATCTTGTTTTCTTCTTATCTGGATAATCTTGATATTAACCAATAAGAACTAGATAATGGTGAAGACTATTTGTAAAACTAAGCATAAATGGCTACAACATACTGCAATAAAATGAGAATTTCTGAACTGAAATGCAAAAATAATAAGACAGTAAAATTTATCATATATAAGAAATCATAATACAGGATGATCAAAAACTCTACACCAAATTTCAGGAGGTGATAGAAGAGACAAGAAGAGTATTTTTTCTTCTCACAGTGTACCCTCTCTGGGGCATAGATTTGAGCTTTGCACTTAGAAATTTGACTTGAATCAATCTGTGTCAGCCGAATTGTGGTCCATCTCAGCTATGTTGAAAGATTGCTGAAGATGCTGATTTTTTGGGAATAGTTTTGTTCACAGATGAGGCATGTTTTACACTGGAGGATGCTTAACTAGTCAGAACTGCTATGTGTGGACTAAGGAAAATCCATGAGTGCGACTTCTTTGTGGCTCTTAACATCAGGATTGTGTTAAGGTTTGGGCTGGAATTCTTGGTGACTTTTTGATCGGTCCATGTATATTGTCTCCCCATCTAAACTCTTAGATCTATTATATGTATCTCCTCTCACCTAATCTCGATTGTCTACACAGATACACAGCCACCCAATAAACAGAAACTGAGACCAATAAACAAAAACTGAGCTGGTGAAATTATTTCTTCAAACTTCAAATGTGACATTATCCAAGAACAGGTGGATAATGTCGGTATTATTATTTTGCAATGTTTATCCAGATAAACAGCCACTTTTTATTAAACATTATCCACATATTTTGAATAATATCAATATTATCCGAGTCCAGATTTTACTCATAACATATATATATATGAAACATTGTTTAAATAATAAAAATTTCTATCTTTGCTCTGTTGTGATTGTAATTGGCAATGTAACTATCATGATCAGTCTAAAGCTGTTGATAAATCTTTGAAGATTCGCCCTTTATTTTCTTACAAATTATAGTTGTCATACATATAATATTTTTCATTATGATAATTAGGCAATCAAAAAAAATTAAAGTTCATTAACTATACTTATGTAATATAAAATGCTTTCTGTTATTTTTCTTGATATACATTTTTTTTATAGAAATTCATATTCATTAGAAAATTTTAATTAAAAAATTAGAAATAATATATTTTTTATCATCTATAAAAAATGAAATATTGGTAAATATTGCATAGAAATCTCTATATTATTAAAGGAAAAATTATATTTATTAAATGCAATTACTGGAATGTAGTTACTTCTATTTTGAAACTCTTTTAATTTAACTATTTTAAAAATATTTTTTTACTATTAAGATAAAAGTTTTATATTTTATCTTCACTAATAATAATATAATGATATTGAATCAGCTACATCACAAATTATTTATTATGTTTGATTTCATAATCTATCTAGTTCTCTTATAATAAATAAATATTTATTAAAAAAATTATACTTTGACTCATTTTTCATAGTGATATAAAAACATTTCTAGTTTTCTTTGTGGAAAAGACAATTAAATCTAAAGTTTTGCAGTTGTTTAAATATATTTGTATAATCTTGAGATATTATTATTATCTTCTAAATTTATTTTTCTTCTAAAGAATTGAATGCTTTTATCATTATTGGTATTTTATTAGATCTTGGCAATTTAAATGACCAAAAGACATTACAGTATAGTATAATATGAGAAATTTGATTCAATTCATTTATTTATATCAAATAATCTTTATTGAAGGCAGAAGATGCTGTGTGCCTTGCAAATTTTTGTGACATTATGCGATGTGATGTACTGAGTGATTTATATAACAGAAATAAAGAATTATTAGGCCATGGTATAGAAGAAAATACAGAAAATAGAATGAAAAAAGAAAACAAATCCTTCCAGAAATCAGAGTCCTGTGATGAGTTAAAGCTTCTTAATTTACAAAACAAATGTAAGGTAATAAATTTTAATTTCAGTTCCATAGTTTATAAATATTTTATACAAACAAAATATAAGGAAATATTTTTCACTATTTGTTATAAATTAATATATACTTTATATATAAAATATGCTTTTGAAAAATTTGTATATATCTGTATATAAATTTCTATTTTCTAAAATAATTAAACTGCAGATGCTTACCAAAACAATAAATTATCAGGAAACTAAAATGAAAAATTATTATCTGATATCAGATATAGAATTTATTAGGTTATTTTTATATATAATTGGAGAAATAAATTCTTAACAATTACAAAACAATTTGAAGTTTATCAGAGCTATATTTCTAGTATTTCTGTTATTAAATATCAGATGAGTTTGGAATCTTTTTTATTTTTGTTACTTTTTCTGCATTTTCAATTTTAAAACATCTAATTTTTAGTTATTTATCCATTATAAATCAAACAGTAAGCTATAACTTTGTAAAACTATATATTATCCTTGTCTGATTGCCGGCATGATGAATTTTTAATCTGATTTTAAAAATTCACCATGCTGAAGAAAGAAAGCCAGTTTTATTAATATGGATTCAGCACTTATAGATGCTAACAGAAATAAGATTGAAAATGAGAACACATTGTAAGCAGAATAATCAAAAAAACATCTGAATCATGTCAATAAGGCCATACTTAATATCAATAAAATTCTTGCTAGTGGAATTGATCAGTTATTAATTGGAAATCAAATTGTGACTGAACAATATATGTTACAGATGTAATCTTAATCTATCAATACACACATTATTATCTATAGGAATTTTTTTGTGAAATATTTATTATTTATGGATGGATAACAATATAAACAGAAAGAATTTGAAAAGATTTGCATGTCAAATTTCAACAATTTTTTGGATTTAGCTTTTTAGAAAGTTATTTATAAATCACCAATTCGGGATTTTCATTAAGCATTGTCAAACAGGGAAGATGGTCATAAGATTGATTCACTAAATGCCAATAGGGACAAAGTCTAAATTTGTACAAATTTAGTTTTCTATCCACATGATGATGAAGCAGTTTGAATTCGATAGATTAGGCTTTAATAAGAGATTCTTTTGGTGGAATTTGTAAGAGATAAGTCAATGAATAAAATGTCATTTAAATAAAATCACATTTAAAAAATAATATGTATACAATAAACTTAAAAAGTTTATGTACATTTTTATTTTTTGCACAGGAAATGGATTTATTCATATAAAAAGATAATTTTTTTACACAGGAGACAAATTTACTTTTTACAAAGAAACAGAAGATAAAATATATTATCATTTCTCTCTGGTTTATGAAAATAGAATATTATATACAAAACATTATTAAAAATTATTGTATATATTTATATATAAAGTTGCTAGCTCAAGCCACTTGATCCAAAATGCTTGAGGTTTTCTCAAAAATAAACAGATGAATGAATAGTAGTGTTTTAGGAATAGCTTTTCTTTTACATGAATTATAGGCTTTTACACTATTTTTATAAATTAACTTTTTACTTTTTTTTTAATGGAATTAATACTGTTGTTATTAAAATAAAATAAATTTACTTAGGCATCTTTGTAGATTTGCTTTCTTTAATTACATTGTTTACATCATAATGATTCTGACAAGTTCTAAATTACTAAATCATAAAATCTTAAAAATATACGGTACATAATGCAGTCAACCAATAGTACAAATAGGCATTTTGGCTTTCAATGCCCTCTACAGTGTTTAACCCACAGTTAACTCAATAATTTACATAATACTTTAAATAAAAAATTTGCGTAATTTAACCAAAAAATATTTACAAATATTATTTTATTCTATTTTTTAGAAATTTTTGTAAGGAATGAAAATTCTTTATTTTTAATACATAAACAAAAATAACTTTTATATAGGAACAACAAAAAAATTAAATATAAATATTTAAGAGTTTAATCTTATTTTTATTCATTATATATTTAAAAACAAATTTTAGAAAGAATAAATGAATACTAATTTAGAAATATAATGCAAATAGAATTTTTAAATACCGGTATATATTGATGAAAAGGAATTTAAATTTTCAAAAACAATTTTGTTTTCTATAACTGTGTTGCGAAGTTTTTTTTTTATCAGTATGTTAATTTGCTTATATAGTATTTTAATATGATATGCAATTGATTTATTGGAATTTTATTATATATGGTGATTTTATAGTAAGATCTTTACATTTTCATAAACTATTCATAAAATATATTGTATGATTTTTATAAACAGGGCATAATCCGTCAGTGCATTATAGGCTTGTTAACAACTCTGTCCTTGAAAGATTTCCAAGATATTGAAGGTAAGCTTTTTTATTTATTTTTATTAAATAATCTCAAAATTAATATACTCAGAAGTCCTCTAGCAGTCAAAAGATTTTATTCAGAAACGTTTTCAATGCTCTTGGCATCTTCCTCAGCTACATAAGAGTTGGAAACCACAACTCTTATGTAGCTGAGGATGACGCCGAGAGCATTGAAAACGTTTCTGAATAAAATTTTTTGACTGCTAGAGGGCTTCTGAGTATATTAAAATATGAAAATTCAATCATATTTTAACCAATAAAATAAATAATACTGGATTATACATATCTATTGAATTATTTAAACAAAAATATCAATATACAACCATACCTTGACTTATATCATTAATTTGTTCCAAGACTTACAAATCAAGTCAAGAAGCAACTTAAGTCAAATAAACTCTTTAAAAATGACCTAGACCACTTTATAAACCTCTATAAATAAATCCATAATGTTACTCCATATCATTTTTAAGCTTTAAATAATTTTATAAATTATTTTGCATATTTTAACATTCATTTTTTATGTGATTTTGCACTTTTTATTGGCTTTAGGTGATTTTTAAAATTTTTATGAGTTTTTAATATGTTCATTGACTACTGTAATGTAAAGTTTCATAAATTGACATTAAGGTTGTGTCTCACATGCATAAAACATGACATTAATGCACTGATGTAAATGCACTGTGCACAAAATGTTGTGTACTAAAGGGGCATAAAAAATAACAATGTTGACTAACTATTAGCTAATTATTTTGACATCATTTCAAGTTAGCTAATTCAACATGGATAGGGAAACTCAAAAATTGTTTAATTTTATCAATAGCTTCATTCATAAATTTACTGAATGTTCAGTTTTGTAGTCGCAAAATTCAAAATCTAAAAAAATTATATAAATGTAGGATATATATCATTCAAAGAACAACAATTGGATCATACTCTAATTGAATAAATGATCAAAATACTCTTGTATGCAGCATAGAAAGTTAAAGAAAATCAATTTCAGTGTAGAGACATAGTGTTTAGCCAAATAACGGAAATGAGATCAACAACATTGACACACCAGCATATTTACATTGCATTTTATGCCTGTGAGACTCAGCCTTTAGTAGACTTATTATTAATAATAATAATAATAATAATAATACCAACATAACGTCAAAAATGGTGTAAATTAAAATGACTTAAACCAAGGTAAGACTGTAATATACAATAATTTGAAATAAACCAAAAGTGAATTTACCTAGTGGTAAATTCACTTTTGGTTAATGTAAATAAATTAACCATTGTAAATTCGCTAATTAATGTAAATAAGAGAAATCACTTTCAGTTTATTTTAAACCAAAAGTGAGCTCCCTTATTTACAATCATTTTACTTATGATAATCTAGATCATATGATTACCATTATGATTGTTAATGTCTGAAATTACACTATCTTTTAAATGCCATAATTTCTTTTTTTTAACACTTAGGTAGGATACAAAAAGCTTTATTATTATACAGTCACAGAAACATTTTCGGTCTATTCAATCTTCATCAGCTGTACATGCAAGACTTAATAGCATTTAAGAATTAAACAGAAAATTCTTAAATGCTATTAAGTCTTGCTTCAAATAAAATTCTTAAATGCTTCAAAAACAAAAACTCACATTATTCTATTTAATTCTTAAATGCTATTAAGTCTTACATGTAATATATGTACAGCTGATGAGAGTCGAATAGACCGAAAATATTTCTGTGACTATATAATAATAAAGCTTTTTGTATCCTACTTAAATGCTAAAAAAAAAAAAACAATTATGCCATTATGATATTTCAAACTTGGTTATTTTCATAGTATATTTGCAAAAATACTTTTTTGTTCTATTAAAAATTTACAGTAATCACATCACACAGCCACACAGCAAAACAATCATCTTATCTTTGAAGATTAAGATTCAATTTTGGATGATTTTATCACCTTGACGGATCTGCAATCAAATTCGGACAATTTTATCACCTTGGAAATTCCAGTCTTCCATTGATACTATTATTAGTAAAATTACTGCCATTGTGACTTATGACTTTTTTTTACTTTACAAGGGGGTTGTCAAAACAATTCCCATTATAAATAGAGGAGCACCTGTATCTTAATCTGTATATTAAAAGTTTGCTTATAAATTATTCTGCATTATCATTTATTGTATCAACATTCTTGAAAATTAAAACATACGATGAATGATATATTGAAAATTCTTCATGCTTCTGATAACTAAATCATTTTATTGAGAATTTGGCCAAATAATACGAAAAGAGTTATCAGAAAACAAAATTATAAATTTTTGTTTTTATATATATTTCATAATATTAAAATAATTACCTTTAATACAGGAAGATCAGATTCTTTGTTTTTCTCTAAAATAAAAATTTTATCAATTATTTTATAATACTATATAATTAATATATTACTAGAAACATATACAGATAATTCTCAATTTTACAAGATAATTTACTCTTGGAATTCATTTGTAAAGTAAGAACTACTCGTACACCAATAATCAATTACCAATATAAATAAGTTAAAAACAAGAAGAATCAAACACAAACCTTTTCTTTATATCTACTTATTTCCAATTATATTTATTTAATGGATATTTTATTTATAGTCCATTCAACGAAAAAGGACTTGTGAGCATATTCCATTTAAGTTGTATTTAGGGATGACATATAGCAAGATGGAATAAAGTACTTTTAATACTAACCATTTCAAAATATTATTGACTAACAATGGAATATATCTTTCACAGCTGGAATGGCCTGCAAGTTTTAAATAAATGCAATCCAGAAAACTATTCAAAATTTATATTATTTTTAAATTTTCAAAGGTCAAGGTGAAACAAGCAATTGTGGTTGGGATCTTGAATTGATTATTTTTAAATGATGGCCCATGATGACCTGCTTCTAGTCCTAGAATAATAAGAAAATCGATGCGTACAATTTTTTGTAAATAATTAAATAATCAATTTCTCAACCATTACATCTATGGAAGAATTATGGACTTTGAGCTGCTAGATGACTGCAGTCCGCATCGAAATTGATACTGAAACTTCTAGGGCTGAAAGATGTTGTGAAAAGACAGATTTAGGGGAGGTAGGAAG